>PNEQ01095579.1:0-40129 GCA_003012365.1 Medauroidea extradentata | reverse complement strand
ACCTTGCTGCGCACACTCCACTCTACAGCGTGTCAGCAGGTGGTGTGCGGCGGGGTTGCCTAAGCTGAGTTTTCATTGCGCTCCCCTACGAAGACGGTACATTTCCGCCTACGGGTTTATAGTTAAAAAGTGCTTGTTTTGGCTCGTACTACCTGCCCTCAAGCGATGTATCATGAATTAATATACACCCTGTATATAACTAACCTAAAACATATACTACCCATTTTTAACCTATAAAGTTGAGGTTAAAAAAATATTGCAAGTAGTTTATTTACTTATATAATCGTCATCCTGAAGCAAACAGCACTTCGATATCTCGATCGGTTGGAAATTGATTTAGCAATATTCTAATATGCGTTTTACGTTTCTTTCACTTAAAATGGATGCAACTTAAAAAAATCGAAATCTGATCTCAGACAAATGTATGAATATATGCCTGAAGTTAAAATTCTTCACACGTTGGTTTAGAGCTACATCGATGTATCGTAAATGCCACTCTTGTCCTCTTTTAGTTTTTTCACTTTCTTAATAGGTTGAATGGAAAAAAATCTGGAGTTTGTTTATCTTGTAATGTGAATAAGGGTCATAACATTATAAAAAAAAACGTTAACCCATCGTGCTAGAGCTATATCGACGATTGATTGAAAACATATATCGCCTATTTTCAACTCCTGATGGGCAAATTATAAAATATTCATACTTAGTGCTCATTCAAATACTTAATACAAAAAGTGTTTTATTTTGTTGTCAGTAGTTTCCGAAGCGGAAAATCCTGGAGAGTAAACATATGGTTGACATACGGAAGTAAGTAACTGCCAATATAATCAAGCTACACAAATACTGTTTAAAGTCCGTAATACATTTTTCAAAACATGCATTTTAAAACAGAATGTAAAGGCATCAATTAGAAAGAAGTTTAAAAGGTCTAGTTGGGAGATACCTATCCTCGGGGGAAACAAAAGAAACCAAGAAGAGGAGCGAGAGAGATGAGGTTAGTAAAAGCCTCTGCGCTCAATGTCACGTACGAATTAATTGAATCTTCTCCTTCGCCGGAATGCAGGCTAAGGGTAATCTCATCTCATTTGCTAACGACCCCGTCGGATTTTCGTTAAAGTATTTTCCCGTCGCCCCTCTGCGGCTGGCCCGCAGATCCTGCTCTACATAAAGACTGGATCTTCTGACCTTATACAGGAAGGAAAGTGAATAGAGACCTTCCCTACTCCCTTACTTTTTTACCGTTTCTCGCAGGGGTTCACCTCTGCATCCACAAGCAAGACGTGTAATGAGGACAGGACAAGTGCAAGATGCCAAACTTCGTGATCCGACTTCGAATATTGTCCAAGTACGATTATGGCAACCCACAAGAAAAGATGCCCTCCCTTCATTGAAAGTAAGTCTTTTGCTTCTTAGCAATTTAAATACCAGAACGTTTTCGAGTTGGACGTTCATCAATATAACACACCATAAATGGTAATAAAGCTGAATAGAAATCTTTTTGTATAGTTTTACTCAAAAAGCGTATTAAAGTAAAAGAGCACGAGCTGAATAAAATTAATTATTCTTTATGCTACTACGTGTCTTACAATTCAAACGGAGTCAACAATGTAAAATAAATTGTAGCAGGCGTCGAATGGTCTGAAATGCAATTTTGAAGTTACAGACTAACTTTTTGACAAAATCACGATTCATTTGAGCACTGGACGATATCTTTATTTCATAAAAATCCGGCGAACCGTTTCAACTCACTCTTATTTAAGTAAACAATATCCTGTACGGGAATTACAATTATTGAGAATTATCATTAAACAATTCTGATTTCAGTTAGTACATTACGTCAACTTTTCACTGCGGTAAGACAGTTGTTTTCGATTTTGGTCGTTCAGTGAACCAGGAACTATTCAGGTCGTGAAATGACCCATATTGCCATGCACACAATTATTCAAATATGCCAGAAACCCAAGTACAATCATGCCCTACCAAATGGCACAATAACGTCAGGAAAACTATGAATGACAAGAAAGAAACATAATATAGTAGTTATTACGTTAAGCACTCTACCAACCAATTTCCTCAGCTGTAGTGTATGCCGGTATAGACTTCCGCTTCCGGGTGAAAAAAATTTCGTGTAGCGTAAGAGCAAATCTTTTTTGGTTAACCTAAACAGCCACAAGCTGCTGATGTAACTTCTAGCTTCCGTATCTTTCATAAGCCACGTAACTTTCTACTTATTGTGAGGTTTCAAATAATTTCGTAGTATTGGAAGCAATTTACAGTGCCTAACAATTCAGTATCAATTAAGTTGCGCACACGCCTCCTAACTAGCTCAGGCTTTTATCGGATTTGTTATATTCATTTGGGTACCGTCACGCTTAATATCTCAAGAACGTCATAAACCAGTCCCTCCTCCCGCCATGTACGGTTTAACCATCTCCCTACACCCCTTCTAAGCCGACAGGTACAGGACTTATTGTTATGATCAAACGTGGCTCAACAAAAATAACTTGAAAAAGATTTGTGATGACGTCAAGAAAGAATTTTTTTTTTAAATTTAAATTCGGATTGAAATATTGATTTAAAATACGAATACTTAATGCAAACTGAACAAAAATAAATGTATAGGTAGAGTTACAATATATTATTAATTATAATTTATTATTTATAAATGGTGCAGTCATTCTTAACACTGTAAAGGAATAAACACAAGAAAAAGTAATAGTTTTTATTAAACTAAGGGCACGAAAAATTCAACGTGCTCATAAAATATTCATCAAAAAATGAAATGTCTCGTGACAAGCAGAACATACGTTTCTATGTTAAGTTCCATAGCGTTTAAGTAGTTAAAACCTTATTAGAAAATTTTAAGGTAGTCGGTAACAAAGCGAAATTTGTTAGGTAGATTTACGGTTGTTGAAGTAACGCAAGCATGAATAGTGTGACGAGCGATCTAAGCTTAAAATAAATTGTAATATGCGACACCCAAGTGTATATACAGGCTGAGGCACATAAAATGTTACAGAGCAATAGCACTCAAGTGATCATATCTACAAATGTTTCAGACAAAAGTTTCAGTGTTCGAGAAGACCCTCATAATGGGCCACCCTACTTTTTATCGGTGGAAGCGCTGAAGCTATGTCAAGGTTAACTCCACTTTGTTAAATGAAAACAATGTATATTTTTTCGATGACAGTACCGATTTGACGTCGAATTCACCGACCTACAACACAAGGTCATATATATGTGTATGTATATATATACACACTTTTTTAACTTATTAACTTGTCAGTTGGGCCATACACTAAATACGTCACGACTTAAAAACAATAAATATTAAAATGTTGGGTCTACATTTATTGATATCAACTTGTTTACATTGTACTAACGGTAATTTTGTGCAATTTTGTAATTTTATTTGCTATTGATGTTTTAGTAGATTTCACATCTCATTATAGTTAATCTTTTCTTTACACGTTAGTTTCGAGTACAGCCAATTCAGGCTGCAGTAACGTATGTTTTTTTTTCCGGATGTGCACGGCTACGCTTTAATTCTTTACCCGAAGTCTTTGTTTTATTTTCTTTCTCTGCTGTAGTGCACGCGTCCCTGTGTCTGCTGTTTGAGTGTGACCACACATTCCTCTATTATGTGGTTTCATAGCGCTTTGTAGGATCTGCACACGTGATATTATCTCATTTGTCCAGTCTGCTCACGTGATGATCACTGTCTTTGTACCCCTCGTATACAGTTTGCTGCCTTTTGAGATGCCCCTGCCATCTAGCACCGATGTTTCACACTGTCTTCTGTTGCTTTGCTCCCACTTTTTCTAACTTCCTTGCCGTGCTCCGGCGCTCGCTCGCTACATAGCATGAAGGCATGATGTACATCTTGCTTGCTCGTGGGTTGTGCTCTTTGGAACATAAGCCGATTATGTCACTTCTTATCTTTCATTTACCCACCTCGTTTTAGTAATGTAGAGGTTCGTTACTTTATCTGTCGTTAATTTTTTTTATCTCAATATAACATTTAAGCTTCAATCCCTGAAGGTAAATTAAATACTCCTTCTTTTCGTCCCCGACCGTTTAACAATTTTTTATGTCTTTTCTAATTTTTGTGCTTACTTTGTTACAGTGAGGGTCCTCGTCATTGCCCGTTTTCAATGTAAATGTTAATCTTGGTTGCACGCCTCTGCTACTGAGCTTTGCCATGGGTTTGCCTGGTTTGCATCTCCTTGCCCATTGTGGAAGCTGTAGCGGTGTAGCTGTTTGCTTTCCGGTGTGATTCTACCTCCCAGTAGCAACGTTTGTACCAAGACTGATACTCGTCTGAGCTAAGTCCGTGATTTATATATATATGTATATATATATATATATATATATATATACATATATGTGTGTACATAATTATATGATTATTTCTCTAAGGATTAAGATATTTAACGACCATTTTATTTTTAAAAAGATTTACGACCGTTATAGAATATTTGCGTAGTGATCATAATAATGTTATCTATAAATTACATTATTAATTTTTTTAAGTGGAATTGGAATTTGAAAATGATTTAATTACGATTAATTGAGGATCATAGGCCTATACTATTCCTAACTGAATTACGTTCGGGATACCCCTTTTGTTAATTTTATTGTTAGCACATAAGTTAAATAAATCATTTCACTTCCGTATACGTGTCTATTAACCAATTTTAATATGATGCATTGTCTTGTTTGTTTCAATTTGAAAAGAAAACATTTAAATAACAAATAATAATAAAAAAAATTATCAGTTAACAAACCACAAATCAAAGTCTTATTATTTACATATTTTCCTCTGGGTATTTTAAGTATTATTAAAGTATCATAGTAAGATTAATTTCTATTTTAAGTCACATTGCAATTTCATTTTGATTTGTTTTTCGCGCTGTGCTTAAGGCAATTTTTCATCGAGAGTTTATTTGTTTTTTTTTATCTCTTCTATTTGTATGTTTTGCTGTCCTTTTTGTTTGTTTATTTTCACCACTTCGTTGCTTTTATGGGTGGCTGTTGTGAGCAGAAATTTCAGCGACTCTAAACACTTAAGTCTATTGTATTGCTTGCAATTTTAATAATTTATTTCCTCACCTGTATACTCGAGTGAATATTTGTCCCTTGTCTATTCAAAATATATTTAGATTTTTTTTTCAAATGGTTAATAATAGTGCAATAAAAGACACATTGGTGTAATACACCGTAAAATTAGACTCAATATATTTAAGAATTTTGTTTTAAAATGCCATAACTTGGCGGGAGGTTATTTGTAGTGTTTTCAGTCACGTTTGTTCAATTATTCGATTCTTCACAGACATGCAAAACCTTTTTTAAGTAATTTTTTAAAAATATGATGGAAAATATAACGGATTTTACGCTTTGCAAATTACAATCAATTATAAACTGAACCGTTAGATTAACCTACGCCACTGCGGGCGATTGTTGACGATTTGCAGAAAATACTACAGTAAAACCAAAAAGAAAACAGTTTAAACCAATGTTAGGTGTTTTCAACAAACACATACGCATATCGTTTCGAAAAGGAGTTAGGCCGTACCCAGAATGACAACATAAAGTCAAACATTAGAAGAAAAACCGTACCATATAATTTCGGGAAATTATATGGTCGTGATATCGAGAAAGAAGAAAAAAAATAACAATATATTAAAATACAGATTATTTAAAAATGGCCACAGGAAAAAAACGAGGACAACGATGACAACACAAATGACCAGAAACTCGAATTGGTTTCGAAACAGACGGCACAAGAAGATATAACACTCCTCTTTTTGCGTCTGCAATGAAGTTGGGAATTATTACATATACTTGAGGCTTTCTATTTTAGAAAGTAACGAAAGTCTGTCGAGTACAAGCAAACTGTTAATTCGTTGTTAGCTTGTCCTAAGAATGAAATCATAGTTTTAATGATCATATGTTGATATACTATCAAAAGAGTAGACAGAGAACCTTAACGCATATTTTATATAAAGTACAATTAAGTAATTTTGTATGGCGGCAGAGTACATACTAATGTTCTATTGCAATCAGAAGGCAAACATATGTAAATTTACTATTATTTAAAACTGAAACTAAAAGGTAACTTACATTTATGTAAACATAAGTTACTTTTTTTTTTTTACTTTCAGCATTTTTTCCTACACATTACAGCTTTTAAAATCGCAATTCTGGTTTCACTGAATCAGAATATTACAAATATATTAGTTTATATAACAGAAAATAATGAATAAGTAACCATTACTTTTGTACGAATGCTAGTAGAACTTACATAAGCTGCATTAAATACAGGAAACAATCACGTTCTTTACCAATATTACAGATTTTAAATATCGCCGTATAACACTAAAATAATGAGAAGGAACTTACACTGGAAAAATTAGATCTCCTTTGGAATTACTTATTATGGCTTATTTCCCAGTTTTTTATCCTTTAGTCTTATTAAGCGAGTATTACAACTATTTCAAAACATAAATTATTTGCATACAGATAATCTAAAATCTTTTATGGACATTTACAACTATACTTTCCGATAGTACCGATATAACAGTATCAAAATTTCAACTAGGTCCATACAAAAATTATTCCAATTTACTTGTAGGTTTACTTTAGATCAAAAATCTTCGTAACTACTTTTCTTGATTTCTTCAAATTGATAGCCAAACAAGAATGCTAAAAACATAATAGTTATTGTTCATAGTTGTGAATACATAAAAATGAAAGCATTAAATTGTGAATGGTCAACAAATATTCCGAATGAAATTTAAACACAAGAATTCGCCTTATTTAACGTATAGTACTGTCTTAAATCTTTTGCACTATGATTCTGGTCATCACAATTTTCCTACTTATTTGGAACGTACATATTCCGTGTCAATATTTTATGTAGTGTTGAATATATTTCAGTCCTTCTTTAGTAGGTATGATTTGTTATTATTTATCGCTGGAATAACGTATTTCTAGTATATACGTTTCGTAAACGACGGAAGTTGTTGTAGTGCAATACTGCCAAGTTAGCAAAACTAATTATTATAATAAATGAAATTAATTTGTTTACAAACACACATAAATTTTGTATTTCCTTATTGTTAAGATTTTTCGTCAGTTACTCATAGACTTTGATGAGATCATGTTCTAAAAGCACACTTTCACGCGTTCAATCCCAAAGAATTGTAAGTATTTGCTAAGAAGATAACAGGTTAACAATAAAAAATAAATTGTAATATAAATTGAACGTGTATGAATTGTATTTAATTGTGACACTGACTGTAACCAGGAGGCTGAAATGCAAACATAATTTTACGTTCCAAAGATGTTGAGAAATATGATATTTTAGTTTTATATTTGTCCGACATGTTTACCTTTTTATCAGAAGTTCATTCACAGTTTTGGCGCTGTATTAAACAAGTTTATATAGTTACAAAAAATTACTTATAAAATACTTCGTAATATTCTTGGGCGTACGAAGTTTATTGGGAAAATAAATATAATTCTGTAATGTGCTTCAAAAATGTGTTATAAATTTATGTATAATAATTAGGGCCTTCGAAACCAGAGTGTAAAGACACATGTACGTAATAAAAACACTTTTACTTTAAAACTTTTTTATTGATACAACGTTAACGCAGAAATAAAACGCTATCGCTTTACACATTTTCCTATATCTTTTCTTGGTGCAGGGAAACAGATCTTCTTTCCACTTGCGTGATGACTACTCAAATATTTGGTACAGCATATTCTTACATCATCTACGAAACACTCATAGTAGTATATTTTGCCTTTTGAATACATGAAATAAAATTATCATAAATAATATAATAAGAAACATAGATTCCAGTTCTATCAAAATATATTTTTTTTTATTTCTACACTAGCGCTGCTTTGTAATATGTGTATCTGATAAAACAAATTGTCACTGACACAGTTTGCAGAAAAAATTATTGTGAAGATTTTAAAATAAAAGCAAAGAAAAAAGAATACGTAGTTACTTAAAAGTATATAGTGTTAAATTTCTACTATACATGATCATAATTTAATAAGTTTTGTGAGAGTTTTGGAAGAAGCATGAAGTGCAATACGTTTCTGATTCAGTTAATTTAAAATTTATAATTACAATTATTAATTATATACCTGTAACAGCTTTCATTACATTGTTAAGTTTATTTATGTTACATAGAGGTAAAAAATTACAAGTAATCAAGGAAAACTACGTTTCGAAAAACATAATTGTGAGTTTTTTTAATAAATCGTTAGGTAAATGGTACACATTTATGTAAATTAAGTGTATTGCTGATATTTGTTCTTTAGTACAATTTTTTGCTGCATCCAATAACCCTCGGAAATATTAAAACATTGCTGAGACAATAGTGTGGAGGCAAATTTTTATTTTGATACTCTTCGTAAAATAAATTCACATAATTCTCATCTTAATATTTTAATCATGTAACACGTCAACTTTTGTCACAAAACTTATTTCATAATTTGAATGTACACTATGATAGCTTATTTCCTTAGTTTTCCATCAATGTACACTTTCATTAGCGCAACATTTCCAATTTTATTTGTGACAAAACATACAGATTAATGTTCTTATTACATATTATTTAACAAAATACCGACGGACCTATTCACTGAAACTTATTTAGATGGTAGCAACGAACAAGAAAATAAGAAGAACAGTTTGAATAATTATCACACCATATTCTCGTATATTTACAGATAGAAATTTTTTAAAATCTTTTAATTGCTCTTGTTTTCAGATATATTAAAATTAAAAAGGCATCACATAATACTAAGTCGTAGACGGTATCCCTAATACATTGCACAGGCCACATATTCTTCTCAGCGTTAAACACAGTAATTAAAATCAATTAAAGCTAAATTTCAAAGGCCAGAAAAATAACTCAACAATTTTTAATATTGTGTACATGAAAGACTCGGAAAAGAAGCAACTATTTAAAATTTTGAAAAAAAAAAAAAAAAAAAGGAAATTAAATAATTAAAAATATTTTGATCTTCATGTACAAAAATATGTTTACAACCATCTGCTCTGGTCATTTTCTGTGGCTGTGCATGTATGAATACAAGCTTCACGAACATGGTCATGAGTATCTTATCACATCTATTAATATTCTGAGTAAGGTGTGACGTAAGTAGCACCAATATCAGCTGCTTAAAGCCCTTCGCTGACGGAAGACCAGCTAACAGACTCCGAAACTACTCGAGTGTCATTTCGTACATAGTCACTGATATGTGAGGGCAATTTTCACACCAAAACACAGGGGTGGGGCGAATATAACATTTTTTTGGCACATTAGGCCACCTTCTGTGGCTTACTTGTCCTCCTTTGTAAGTCGTGCTGTCCGTTTTTATAATTATTTATATATTACACATATTTAACACTGTACACAGCACTTCATTGTCATTTTCTGGCAAGCGGAACAAAATTTTAATGAATATAAAATCACACATTCTAAAGGAGTTACGTACGCCCAATTACGACGTAAGTTGGCGCATTGGTCGAAGTAATTATTATTTTTGGTATATTACCGTTTGCCGGACACATATTAGCACAATTCTGCGTAGAGTCTGTTACCTAACGTGAGGCAAAAATTAAAATTTTAAACTCACATGCAAGTAACGTAACGTAGCGCAGGAAATTATTAATTCAGAGAAAAAGCTAAACTAGACTAGTGACTCAATTATGAAAAATGTAATACTTGTTAAAGCCTGCATCACCACTTTTCGTAAACCTTTAAATTAAGAAGACGACTGTTACATAGCGCAGAATTATTTGTCAATTAGAATTACTTTTCTTCCACTGGTTTCAGAGTGTCTATGATATCAAATATCACTTAAATAAAATTAATTTCACCAATAAGTTTTGTTGTTATTTAAAAATTTAGTAAATATATGATGATGTTTTACATGATTTCTACAATAAAACGGAGTAGAAAATTTTGTTAAATCTTTAAATATCAGAAGTTGGGCCTACAAACATCTTTATACTTCATTTAGTATAAGTTTGGATACAGTTGACAGCAACTTATGGGCAATAATTTGTAATATTTTGTTATTTTTGTCACTACACAAGACGGACTTTGCAGTACAAATGCTGAAATTTACATCTCAGGTTCATTTCAGAGCTAAAAATTCCTCGCATTGTGCAACAAATTACAAAACACTGAAAATTATTGCTCATAAGATGCTGTCAAATGTATCGAAACATATGAAACAGAGTATACTAATCTATGTACGGTTTTAATGAAGTGTTGTAACCTCCTTTATAAATGAAATATAATGCTTTAAATCAAAGTTTATCTTGTAATTAAGTAAACCTGTTTATAAGAGAGAAAATATGCATATTGAGTTACTTTTTATGATTGCATTGTTTTCACGTGATTTAGATACATAAAGCACTAACACAGTTCATGTAAGAGTAGTTTGTAAAAACAAGTACTTTCCACGATTTCTTCAAGTGCATAAACGTTTTTAATTTTCACGCGGAGAAAGTAATAATGTTTATTTCAAACTCGTACAAAATAATTATTCTGATGCGTGTAGCACGAACGGTTGTTTTAGTAATTTCGCTGGGAATGCTTTAATTGTCTTCGTAAAAGAGGCAAAACAATGTGCAAGTAGTTTTCTGGTACAAAGACATCATTCTTTTTTTTTTTTTTCGCGCAATGTTCTCCAAGCAATCCTTTCACTGAAGGAGCGACGTGTCGGAGCTATTGACTCGTGTTAATTTCGTTTGCGGAGGAAAAAAAGGAGAGAGGAAACAAGAAAGGATTGGTCCCTTTGAAAGGAACCCCAGGGCGGTGCTTTTGACCGTGTCTGAAACAGAAAAACAGGACGCAAGAACGCGTCCAACACACGTGGCCACTCATTGGCTCTTTGTCACTTGTCGTCGAGGGTAAGCGGGTTAAGAGAGGGGTGTTTTGGTGAGTGAAGGAGAGGGAATATTTGAACACGCGACACGTAATTTGAAGCAAAAAGTCATGGGCGGTGCTGATGCATTTGATTATTTCGGGTCCCTTTTGATTCGTCACGGTAGGAAAAATTCTAATAAAATTTGCTGTCAAATAAGTTTTAATAAAGCCGTCGCAAAGGGTAATAAATAAAAGGTCTGGTTAAATTATCCATAGCAGTAGAGTGTATTAACTGCCACGATTCAGTCATTTATTCCTTTCGGTTTTTAGTCTCTCACTTTCTCTCTGTATCTCACTGATGAAGATTAATTGATTAAAAACTGAGTATTCTTCTGGTTTACACTCGTCTATGACTGTTAAAAAAGTAATATCGGTAGTATGTACAGGTTAGAGCACTTTTTCACAAATAATTTGCGAATAAAAAAAATTACTTCTCTTAATAGACACACACTGACATCTTCTTGGGGAGAAAATAATTAAATGACACATGTTTACTTGAGCTTAAATGAGCCTGACACATTTTAGAACAAATTACATTTTCTTTAAATAGAAACGTAATCGAATAGTTTTGAAGCTCTCGTTTACTTTTTAATGTTATCAATTTTGTTCAATTGAGCGTTGAAAGTGATTTTAACGAGATAAAACTCCTTCTGTCATAATAATGTACCAATGATTGCACTAAGCGCATTCGTTTTAGATAAGTGCGACACATAGAGAGTAACTTATAACCTTTCATTATGAATTCTCGTTTTTATCAAAGTAACAGTTAATTTACACTTTAAATATGAATATTAATTTGTAACCAGAAATGTTTTTTTTTTATGACAACCCAAGATGAATTATTGTCCAATGAAGACTGTGGCGGAGATGCTGAACTATGATCTCAACGTTTAACGCCCAAAAGTGATTGGAAAACGGTTCTCTGCTGAGGCCACACATTCAGTGACTAGTTCTTCCGCACACTAAACCAAGAAACTATTAAGCATGCCGTGACACATTTTATAGTGACTTGTCTTAAAAGAAATTTTCTTAAACAGAAGAAGTTCATGTATTTTACATACGAAACACTGACAACACAGTGTTTTAGTAACAAATGTTTTATTTTAATAAATATTTTTTAGTTAATTTGTGTTTGAAACAAACTGTCATCATGAAAATTGTGGTCTGTAAGTCGATTGTAATGATATCCATGATCCAAAATCATTTACATCACTAAATTTTTAACAACCTAAGAAGAACTTCAGAACTTACAAATTTTAATGTTATACTTATAACTTTGAATACATATTTTTAAAATGAATAACTAGTCAACCTATTTAAATAATTGTAAAACTAACCTACTGATTTTAAAAGTTTCTTCAATGCATACGGAATCTATTTTGCATGGCACTTTGATAGATTCAAGAATTCTATTAACCAGAATGCATAATGCTGGGAGTTTTAATGTGGCTCGACAGACTAAAGTCGCTATGTATTCTACAGTCGTCAAAAATTAAGCGTCTGAAAACTGAGCAATATGTGACTAATATGAAATTGTATTCATTTTTACTATCCAGGATACTATATAATAAATACCACTGCCTGTTCAGTTTCTAACAAAATACTTAAGACTATGTGATCGGTCTTTATCACAATGTAAGTTAAAATCGAGAGCATTTTTGGAAACTAGATTATAAAACTCATTCTTGCACAATGTTGTGTTAGTATGCATGTGAAAATTACTTTGAAGACAAGTGTAACTATTTTTGTCTTTTGTCCTACTGAAGACCAAACATGTGGCGGCAGCAGTACACATAAAAAGCTGCAAAACAAATTAAATAGGTATTTTCTTTCACTGCAATAGTCACATAGGTGATAATAAGATGGCTTTTTAACCATTTCGTGAAAGTGCCCATTGTCCCTCGAGTTAAAAACTAGTGAAAGTAGTAATCAAATAAGTAACAGAAAAAAAAAATTACCTATAAAATTTTAACCGCCGGAGGCCAAGTCTGCAAAGGCTCGTTTGTATACAAATTAAGTATTGCTTTCTTCAAAAATTACACAGTGATTTCAACACCAATAGAGTTTGAATAACAGCTAAGAAACCACCGAAATAAGAAAACTTAATTATTGGCGAGAGATGCTGTGCTGAACGGAACCATAACGTGAAATGTTAAAATACCAGATTAAAAGATTTGAATGTCGGAACATATTAAGTTTCACATTACGTCCATCTTCTTTCAATTATCGGCAGGTTTTTCTGGATTTCCACTTTCTGAGAGATGAACGGAATGTTCGTGTGTCATATGCAAATTTACTACGTTACTGTTTCGTCTAAGGTTGAATTTACATTCCGCTATTCAGGGGAAATGGACACCTCGTGAAAGTTTTAACTTTTATAATACTTCTTTATAGTGAGAATATCATACCCGGAAATTTTACCTTATTAAAGTCTGAAATAATTTATTCGTACACATTCCGTTCGCCCCAAACTGCTGCAAGGTCTTGATCGGGGTGTGGCCTAAATAAAAGTTAAGGATTAACAGGAGGTAGCCCTTTGATAGGGAGTAAGCCTGTGACGGGGGATATTATAGTTGAATAACATCTTATGCATACATTATTTATTTACGTTTCATGACTGAAACGGGGGAGGAATAGCTAACAATGTCTCACTAAAGAAAATAGCAATGAAGTCTACGATTGTGCGCAAATTTTTGTAATTTATTGATATTAAGTGCTATTTTCTTATCTTAACAGCGAGGGAGAATAATAAATTTTCGTACTACTCAAAATATTTAATATGAACACTAAACTTCACATAGCTAAGGGTTATGTTAAAGGGAATCACGAAACACAATATTTAGAAAAAATCTTCACTGTAATTTTGAGTAGGGGAGAAAATGAAGAGGAATTGAGTAATAAGAGTGATGCTGGCTCTCGTGAAAGTTATGATAAATGTATAAGTTATAAAATAGAATGTACAAAAGTTACGCCATAAGGGAACAACTTGTAAAGTCTAAGTGACAGTATTTTATGGCAATTTTTACTTCGCTACCTCATTTTAATACGCCCGTAGTGATATCCAAAGTGTGTAAATGTGTAAGTCTGAGGTTGCAATAGCAAATTTGTTTTAAGCATTACTTCGCATAAGGAAGTCTTGAAAAAATTGTGTTTATTTTACGGCGAACAGTCCATAAGTTCGTGCAGGGTGTTGTGTTGTGGGAAGAGAAGAGTGAAAGGGGACGCGGCAGGCACAGACTCTACGCAGGAGCACGGAATCATGACGTCGCGCCTCTCACACACGGCACCAACAGAGCACCGCCAGCAACAGTAGGGCTCCCCTACCCCGGGACCGCCTCCCGGCCGCCGACGAGCCGTCACCGACCCCGCCGCCGTCGCCGCCCCCGGCCGACCCCAGGCCACCGTCGGCCGCCGCCTCGCGCAGCGAGCCCTGGTAGCCGTTGTAGAGGTGGTGGCCCGCCTCCACGTCAGCCTCGTTGTCTTCGTCCACGTCGAGGTCATGTCTGTCGAGCGAGCCTTTGCCGCGGTTCGGCAGCTCCATCTCTGCGGGCAGAACACAGAAATCCTTCAACCCAGTTAATACTGATGTATAGGGGGTTCTGTGTACAATGACCACATTGAAACACCTGTACCGAAAAATTATAGCAACTACCTCGACATTACATGATTGCTACTGTCTTTATTGTATACTGTTTACAAGTTCATCTAAACATGCTACCTAACTGAAGAACTTTGCTTCATTGCTAAATACATAGTAACCCACATATCTAAATAATTAAGAGGCCGTTCCAGTGTTTCAGGCACATGTATGCAACCGGCATTAACCTAATATGATGCATGGCTAATATTACCTTCGCTATAGCAATAGGATTATTACACACATCAGCATAATCTTCGCGTTTTATAAGAGACACAGCCGTTACTATTTTCGCTGCCTTCGCCGAAGTTAAGTATAAAAAATGGTAGACCATAAATTTTACAATACTTTTTTTTTTTGGATTAGGTTTTTAACGTAACAGTTTGTTATGCTCAATTTTGCAGAGCGCAGCGAAAATAAGAATGACTATGTCTTTCATAAAGTGCGAATAAAACGCAGGTATGTGTAATACTCTTACTGCTATAGTGAATGTAATATTAACCTTGATTTATAAGGTGTTAATGCAGGTTGCATACATTCGCCTGAAACACTGGAACGGCCTCTTAAGCAGTGAAATTATTGCGGGTTTTGGAAGGTTTGGAAACAATCACGCGCAATGGTGTATCAGCAACGTTGAAACACAAGTTAATTTATATCCTCCTTTCGGATAATTTATAAATTTATACTACTTTCTAAAATAAACAAAGCAACCTTAGTAAAAACCGAAGTATATTGATGGTATTTTTCCTAATAGTTCATATCCAAAGTCACAATAAATTATATTACTTTATCCTACAATATGACCTTGTTAACGTCTCATTTTAAGCGAACCACCTGTACCGAAAAATGATAGAAACTACCGTGATATTATGTTATGGCTACTGTCATTATCGTATACAGTTTACAAGTTTATCTAAACTTGCTGTCTATCTGAATAACTTTGCTTCTCATACATTGTTACGAGTGAATGCTGTTAAATCCATAATAACCCATAATATATCTAAATGATTAAGCGGGGAATTTACTGTGGGTTTTTAACGGTTTGGAAACAGTCACTCGCAACGGTTTATTACCAACATTTGGTTAAGATTGCCATGTACTCATTGTGCAAAAATCATTTCGATCTCACATTAACATGCTGTATTTATTAACCTCAAACGGAACATTTCGGACGTGGTACGTTTTGTGCCCACGGAAGAAAAGCAAATTTTCCTAGTGCAATAAAAACTGTCACTGAAAAGTGAATCGGATGGCACACAAATGTTATAACTCCACAAAAGTTATAAAGGTTTTTAAAAACTTTTATGTAACAAATGAAATTTAACAGTTCTTTATGCGCACTCACCCACAATAACGCTACGGAAGTCACCACAGTGCAAATACTACAAAACTTCTGCGATAGTTGCAAATACAACTGTACAAAGAGTGGGAGGAACATTCCTTATGTAGCATTTTGTGCAATAAAAGGCAATTATAAAATGTAGGGTTTATTTTGAAAGAGTTCAGTAGTGTCTTAAAACACTTGTAAGTACTGACAATGTCTTGAAAGCACAATGGAAAAGTAACCGGTCCTGTTGGCATCACAAATCTTCACCATATTCATTACAGGCTTTGATTCCTGGCGGGGAACATATTTAGTTACATCATTTATTTTGCTCTATATTTTTGTCTTAGCTCATCATGCTATGCCTCCTTCAGAAGAACATTTTGCAACGAGTCTTATCTCAAAACCCGTTACTCGTTAGTTGCTAACTACAGTAAGTAGGCCTAAGTTTAGCTTAGAACGTGACTTTCCGCCGTATATCTAGCAGGTCACGCCATATCTTTTCGTTCGTCCGGAAGGAGTAAGACATTTTAAGGACTATTTATGTTTCTATAACCTTCGTACTCTGAGGCGAAGTGTCAATCCGGAGATGTGACGTGAAAGGAGAGCGATCACGTCTGGCAGGATGGTGAAACGACTGGCCGGGACATCGTAAATATTCGAGAACTTGTTGGTCAGCGGCAAAGCACGGAGCGTTGCCAACTTGTATTGGCTAGTGTCGAGTAAAGGAGAGGTGCTAAAGTGTTACGATCAATTATCCAAGCCGTCTTATACCCGCTATAAACCTTGTTTTGTACTACATGTATCCCTCCTATCTGACGTTACCAGTTGACGTAACTTTAACATTTTGTGATGTTGCGTGAAAAACAAAACAATAAAGTAACTACTGGCAATACACTACAATTCGTGACATAATTTTCAATTCCATTTAGTAAGATAATTAGTCTTTGTTTAGTTACTGAAAAAAGTTAAAACAAGTTAACAATTTTTAGAATAAATAGCAGTCTGTTTTTAGTTTATAAATCATCTTTACTTGTGTCAATATTAAGTTTCTAGGGTAAAAAATTGTTTCATATTTCGTTGCGAGTACTTTTTAAACTTCCATGTAAAACATGAAACTGTTTTACGTATAAAGCCGTCAACTCTAATCAGTAATGCCAGAAAACAACACGTAATATTTTTACGTAAATTACAGCTCCAGACTATAGTTAGTTTAAGTAAATTCATGCTTTAAAATCACGTAAAACAGAATCTATAAACCACTACAATTGTTACGTACATTTCTGACATTCATATTTATAAACAATTTGTTCAAAGGTGCGTACGAAATACCTGTGATATTTATTAATTATGACCCTATATTAACGCACATGACTCCATTCGCAAGTGTTAAGTGATACCGACGTTGAACTTCTACAGTAGACGTGTACATTTACATTAACATTAGCTTAGTATGTAGAGTTTGTGGCATCTAACCTTGACTGCATTCAAACGCGTGTACTGTTACACGTAAGTATACGCTGACCTAAATTTCAAGACGCCAACTGAATATAATAAGGATGTAAATTAAGATTTTAGTTAAATATGATGGAAATCTAGTACAATTATAATTTTGAAAGATGACGGGATGAAAGCAGTCGTCTAAAGTTATTTTAAAGTTTTCTTGGCATAAAATCAAATATGCAGTTCTTTGAAAGATTCGTGGAGGTGTTATTCTGCATGAGGTGTTACAATATAAGTCACATATTTGAAAATGACTTGTGATTGAAATACAATGAACGTTCACCCAAGCTAATAATATCGTTGGGAGATTATACATCTTGGCTCTTTTTAAATACAAGTGTTCCGTTCATAATCTATACCTCTCTGAGAGTTTTCTTCCACTCTCGATTTCAGCGTAGACTGTCATATAACACAATTCGTTTTTTTATGCCCCTACAAAGATTTTTCTTTTAATGTTCATTATTACGGGAAAGCTGCCACACAGAAAGGTAATTGTATTATAAGACTACCTCAGCTCTTAGGTCCCTTGGAAACGCAAGGCAATAATTCCACAGTAACATACATACTAGATTTTCCGTGTTTTGCGTTTATTCGTGGAAGTTGTATTGCGTCCCTGCTGTGCGTGCAGTCGGGCAGTGAATAAACATAGGTAACGAAGAATACGAAGGAAAGAACGAAGAAGCTTGGACGAGGATAGGGGAGAAAGGACGAAGGAAGGCATTATTCCGCAACGTTTTTACGAGCCTGAATTGGTCTTCACGGCGAGTGCTTTGCAAGAATTCCGAAAAAGACCTGCGCGTGAGGAGTGTGGAGGGGGAAGGGGGAAGACAGAGAACTTGGGTTTGGAACGATTACGAGCTGTGCTGGAGGAAGAAGAGGAAAGTCCTAACCGCTGGAGCATTTCAAAAGCGCGGAGTTAGACGGATTTGCGAGGCGAGTGTACCCACACTACTGCCAATCCTATTTTCCCGAATTTCTTTCCCACCTCCTTCGTAACGTCTTACTTGACCGATTCCTAAAGGTTTATTTGGAATAAGCTGTGTTTGGTCAAGCTTGGCGTTAAATGTGAACAGTTGTCGAAGTGACTATAATAGCCTACACAGTCTAGAGAAGAAGTCAAAGTGAATACGAAGTAACATCAGAAAATAGTTACTTCGTGTTTCGGAATTGGTAATCTGGAAATATAATGAAATGAAATTAGAGAACCTTATATTTGGCAATATTTGGCTAAATAAACTACGAACATAATTTTCTGCGAAACTTAAAAAGTGATATATTTTCGTCACTTTTAACTCAAATGTTTTAAAATGACACTTGTAAACAGGCGAAATGTAATAAATTTATCTTAGTGGTAGTAGTGTTCTTGTAAAGTTTGCGATTTCTTCGAAAACTATTTTAATGTTAGTAAAATTTTACCCTAATTTTGACATGTCTATTCCATGATAATATCTCTGGTTTAATTATTGCCTAACATTATCCCAGTTTGTTTATTAAATAATATAATTTTACAAAATTGTTTTAATTAATTTGAATTATTTATAAATTGTAACCTATTAATGTACGATTGGCAGTTACATAAAAATATTTGATTTGTTAATTTAGTTTACCTTTTTAGGTATACATTATTATTTCCTTCCTTCCCATATTTGCTTGAAGTAGAAAAAATACAAAAAAATCAAAGGTTATTTTAAATCTTCATTTTCTAATTAATGCGCAAGTTTGATGCACTACGTCACCTTTAGCTATGTGTCGTCTTCTATGTTAATATTCAGGATCGTAAACTTAGATGTAATTATCTATTACATTTATCGGATATGTTAACAGCCTTGATACATATTTGTACGCAAAAAATAGAGTATTTACATTTTGTATAAAAATAACTCGACACTAAATAAGATGTTATAAATATATGCATATCAAATGTTATATGCTTTGTAATTTCAGAAGAATATTTAACAAAATTCTTACAACAATGTATTTCTGTTCTTACAAAATTTTGTTAAAATTAATGTATAACTCTTGCTCCACGAGCAAAGCGAAGGTTTAATACGATAAATATGTTTCTATTTCCGTTATTTAGAGAGTAATGGCCACCTAAAAAACTTAATGAAAGCAATGATATACGTATATACAAAACAATTTTATAAGAAAGTTTCTACTCTATAGTGATGAATTTCCAGCAATAAGTGTAATATATTAATGTTTCGAAAACTTCAAATAACGTAACATAAAACGAAGCAACAAAAAAAAAATTTTTTTTTTTTTTTTTAGGTTTTGACATTCTATTTAGAAATAATGAACAATTTTTTATTATAATAAAAATAATTTAACATTCGCACTTCAATTATACATACTTAACATGACTTGCGTGCAAAATGTGTTATTTTAATTATTATTTACTGTTTAAAAATATTTGGACCAAATTACTCAATGGAAAATAGCTCACAAATTTTAGATCTTAGAAAATATACCCTGTATACAAAGAGCGCTCGAGGCTAAATAGTCACAAATAAAAATTTACAATATGAATACCAATGATAGCACGCTCATGTCTGGCATATGAAACTGTTTCCAACCAGAGGTTTACTAAAAATACATAATTTATCAATAAGTGGAGCAAAGCTACCAGAGTAACGTGGTAGCTATATCGATAGTTTTCTTACGTGTACTCGGGTAGCGTAAATTCCAGACATATATAGCAAAGTAACACATCAGAACCATGAATTACCAGTCCCGAGCTGCTGGCATTTCTAATCATACGAAAGTGTACGCACGACAATTTTTGTTGTAGTTTCTCGCATTGACCACATCTTCATGGGTTTTGTTTTCAGGCGACTACAGATACGCTGATAGGAAAATTATGATTAAAATTGTTTTTATAAGGATGAAGTGGGAATGATCTGTGTGGGTTCTATTACTCTAGTTTATGAGTATACTTGAAGTATTAATGAAATTCAGAGTGGACAGCAAGTTTATGAATAATTTTTATTTTATGTACATTCAGCCAGGAAAAAGAAATCCAATTTAGCTAACGTTCAATAAAAGTTTGGTCTACCACACACTAAAAAAATGTTTGGAAATTAACTAAACTACGTTGAATAGCTCTGTCTGTCGGTAACAAAATGCAATATGTAACAAACAAGCTTCGTAACTAGTTTTACATTCTAATGGCCCCTAGCCTTACGGTTTTCGTCAGCAAATTATGTTGACCTTGACACTTTACAATAATATTTGTAAGGTAGCTTGTACCTTCGAATATAAGAAAATTTCTTACACGGACTTCTATCGCACAGCTACTCTGAAGGAAACTAATAAACTTTAATTACAAGTTATGACTTTAATCTAAAAATTTTAAACGTTGCATTGAAAATGTTACGTTTACATTAAATATGGTAAATATTACAATTTTGCTTATCTCTCATTTTTAAATAGTTTGTATTTTATGTCACTAGCAAAAATAAAGATCAACAAATTAATTTATAGAATAAATAAACATATACCTTTGGATGGAAAGTTTTATGTTTTGTAGTTCAAGTTATGGCTGTGAGTATGCAATTGCAATTAGTGGAGATAGTTATAGCACTTTGCTTCTGGGCGAGGAAATAGTTACATGTGGTACGCTAAACATTACCCGCTGTATTACGTAAAAAATCGACATATAATTTTTTTTCAATGTGTACACAAATATATTACTAACTATGGGATACTTATATATGATAATACTGCTCAGTGAATTTCAGCAAACCCCATTGTTGGTAAAACATTTTTAAATTGGTTATAAATACAGAAATGTGCGTATTGTACTGTGGATTAAATTCAGTATAATCTTTAAAAAATGGATTTGCTTGGCAAAATTGCACACTACAATTTATATACGTAAAATTGTGTATGTACATATCATTGCTGTTGAGGACTTAAGAATAATCAATAATATAACGATCAATAATTAGAGTCGCGATTTTATGGCGAAAAGATTTTTGCACTAATTGGTCACAATGTTTTATGTGCACATCTACCGCTCTGCTCCAAGGTCAGTGATAGGATGTTTTATGCTTCTCTTGTGTCGGATTTCGACTAGCAAATCACAGACGTGTGGTGCGACAATTATCTTGCTCTTGTTGGTGGAGTTAAATGAGATATGCTGCCAATAATCATGAAGCATATCTGTCGTTGTGCACGTAAGACAATGAAACAAAATGATGCGAAAATCGTTTCGCAACCAAATCGTGGCCCTATCAGTTATAAAAAACTCAAGGTACTTTATTTTTTATGTGAAAGACACTTCCTTGTTTTTAAGTAACTGAAAATAACCTGAATGGTAAATTTGATTATAAAAAATATTAGAAACAAACAAAAATGATCCATTTTTGAAATCTAAATTGATATTAGGAATGCACTATGCTAGAAGAATGATCATAAACTGACCGTAGAGACGAATGTTGCCCTCAGCATCGCCGATGGAGTTCTTTGAGATGCATTTGTAGCCTCCGAAGTCGGACCTGCGGAACTTACGTATCGTCAGCCTCATTTGCACACTGTAGTAGGAGCTGTTGATCTCAGTCATGTTGTACTTGTCGTTGGCTATTATCATCTCACCTGGAAAACGTTAAGAATCTCCTCATAACATGATATTATTGGTTATCAGCGTCCATTAGTTTAATAGCATTCAAATCGTCGAACTATGTTATTTACAGTAGACACATTTCTGAATCCCATATTTATCTCGAAGTAGATTAAGATGTTAAGTTGTAAAAATATTCCGTAAAATTAGATTCGAAATATTCTATCAGCTTTATCTCAAGTTGTTAAATTTTGTTTATTTAATGATAAATATTTTAGTCACGGCGTCAATGATTAAATTAGGACCAAAATACTGCTTCATAGATCAAAGTTTTTATCATTGAGAGGAGTTTAAAACTTTGTTTCTAAACCCTACTTTTGCGGTGCACTGCCTTAATGAAATTTTTATTAACGAATAGTTACTCTATCTTACTTCAAAATTCAAATAGATGAAACTAAAATTGACACGATGCATACGGGTACTGGCAATGAAATTAATAGTATTGTATATTTACTTTTGCTATATATCCGTGAAACGTTCTCAAATTTACGAGCATAAATAGTGTAAATAATTCACGCTCTATATTGCTTTACAGAGAAATTACAATGGAAACTAATATTTTCATTCGGGAATTCGGACACTGAAAACCCTCATAAATCATAAAAAGAATAAACAGTAAAACGACATACGAATAAACTCACACATGTACGGAATACAATGAATCATACAATCTAGCATTCAAGGAACAGTTACTAATGATGTAAATGAATACATCAGGAAAAAACATTTTCCTTGTCGTAGAATAGAAATTAAGTAATATAAGTGATAGGCACGTGAAACTACACATGAAGTGAAATCCCTCACGTTTTCTCGCTTTCTGGCAGGGTCATATTGTGAATGAGAGAAAGCCAGGGTAAAGTTTGTGCCGGCTTCTCGACTAGCGAGACATGCCTGTCACTCGTCCGGCCCCAAGAATGGATGAGGCGTAGTGAGATAAATGTGGAGAAGCGATGGAATGAGAGAGGCGGGGGAAACGGGAGTTTCCCGAGAAAACCCGCTAACAGCATCGTCCGCCCCGTTACTCACATAATATATGATTTCGGGAATCTTGGTCCCACACATCTCAACAGCGCTCATCCCTCCCTGCACAGTTGCGATAGCCGATAGAGGTAGAGAAGTCAGTACTTACTGCACACAGGTACACCACCACCTGGTGTGTCCCAGACAAAGCGTGGCAGGACTCACCATTCCACGAAAACCAGATCCGCAAATAGCAAGACGGGAGCAGTTGAATGCGCCCGACAGGAGGAGATACACTCTTTCCAATCGCCCGCAGTGGACAGTAGTAAAACTATCTCACCGTGCAGCGGAACGTCATGTGAGTTGAATCACAGAGGGCCGTCTTGCTGAGGGCGAGGTCTATCCAGCCTCTACGAAACCACTTAGTGAACGTGTCCTATTGCGTGAAATCACTAAGCAGACCAGGCCAACGGCCGAAGGACACACCCTGTGAGCCTTTTCCCAAACAGGAATATGACCACTAACACTCAAGAGTCCAACCCACGATCGGCACAGCACAAGGCTGGTGCTTCACTCCTATCCCCTGACTACATGCGAAACACTATGCATCCGAGTTTTCACCCGAGTAGGTGTCCACCCTCCAGGGCTCCATAACCCTTTCTCCAGGTCAACATTACTCGAGATCAGCTACGCATGACACTACTGCGTGCCTCAGGGGGACATGCACTCTTTGTTCGTAGGTTGTAGAGCAGGCTGTAGCTCCTGTAGTACCTTTTTGTCATGTAAGAATATTACACAGTGCAATAAACACTTGAGTAAGAAACCAATGAAACATATTGAACGTTAGCAAAATAATTAGTTTCTTAGGTTAACTATACTCTATAAATAAAAACAATATCAGATATTGTAAAAAAAACTATCAAAGTTAAAAATAAGCGTTGAAAAGAAATCAAGTTTACGTAACACAGTATGATAACAGATCAGACAGTGGTACGGTGTTTTTAAATAGAGCGTGTTGGAGTATCACATTGTGTGTTTCACCTAATGAACTGAGCAGTTTTTTACAATCTACGAACGTCGTGTACTGCACTATTGTTTGAGCAGTCATGTTTCAAAATGGAAAAACTGCTTTCAAAAATTCTCGGAAATTATTTACAACGACAAAAAAAAGTATTTCATCTTGTGTTTTCTATCTTTATAGTTACGACGGCAACATTTTCGGGGCAGGTTTACTATCTGTCTCGAGGACAAAACAGCATAACCCCAAAACGAGAGACGGTGATTTATAAACGCCCATGTTTGCGCAAAGAAAAGAGCGACTCGCCTTCTCGAAGGGCTCGGAAACAGGGTCGGAGGGAAGTATGAATAGAAAGTCATTTCTTTCAATAAGCAATTTATTCTGTTCCTCGCAAGTCGGCTACGCGTTCTTCACCCCTGAAGTATTCTCATATCTGCAGGCCCCCTGGCGCGCGGGAACCAAACGCCGAGGACTGCGCAAACGCGGATGTTTGTACGGAAAGGGTGAAACGGGTGCGAGAGGGGCGTTTGGGAGATGGAAGGCTACATGCATTATCATAGGAATGTCCCGCGCTGCAAGGTTTGTTGCGAATAGGAGGAGGGGTGGAAGGGGGTTTACGTGCGGCAAAACGGCACGCTAGGGGCGAGAGGAACGGAGGTAAATATTGGAACGCGGGGAATTTTCTTTCGGCTCGTGGGGGACAAAGCCTTCCGCCAGGAGGGTTGTCGCAGGGAAATTCACTACTACCCACGCCTACCACCTAGAAGAGTTGACCGTAGTGGGAACAGAGCTTACACACTCAGAAACCGGACTTAATAAGTGGAATAGTGAAAACGAATACTTAACCGGGGATTACCGACGATATCATCTTACGTTGTACAACTTAACAACGAAAAATAATCTGAAAATGAAATAACAACGAAAAAAATTTTTTGAATATATATTAACGAACGACATACAGAAATATTTTTATTTTGTATGTTTAAAAGTTACATGTAACAATGGCATCTATATTATAAACATGGCACTACTGAAACGTCTCTCATTATGCGTGCTCTGATGTTGGTATTAGGTAGAGGTGAATTGTTGGCATTCATTAGCATACATCGGGTGTCTTAAGCATTTACAACGATCCGTCGCGTCCGTCCGTCCGTCATCCGTCCGTCGATCACGTGACTTCCAGTCAGTCAGGTGTCTGGAATAATTCTATCCGTCCGTCTGTCGAAAGCTTGCCAAGCTTTAACTTTCGACGGACGGACGGGTGAAATTATAGCCTTCTAAAGATGGCGACATTCGTTTTAACTGTTTATTTTAATAAGAAGGTTGTGAATTTTTTATATTTATTAGATGTTAGATGACGCTGTAAATTATATTTTATAATACGATAGTGATAGTTTTGGCATCCGGGAAAAATTAAAACACCAACCGAAATTATTTTTTAACATAATGCTTACTCACATTATATCGTAAATAATTTAATTAGTAAATACTTACACTCGTTAAATTTCTTTGTAACAAAAAAAAATGTTTGCAATTATAAGTAGCTATAGATTGAGTAAATATATGTAAAAGTAAATAATATGTTTAAGGGATTTTTTTATATTCCACAGAAGTTTTCCGTTTGTACATTGGTAGCATTGCAAATTAAAGGATTAACGACGGACGGATGACGGGTTTTTGTAAATCGCTAGCATTTCTGACGGACGAAATAGGCCAAAAAACTGGCGGACGGACGGATGACGGGCGGACGCGACGGATCGTTGTAAATCCCCCTTTAGACTTGAATGCTGTTCTCGTTGTTTAAGAGGCCTCCCTAGGCTGCGTTTGTGTGCGTGAGGCAGAAGCAGTAAGTGTCGTTGTGGCGTTCAGTGCTTTACTATACGTCAATTTCTCGGATTCATCTGGCAGCAGCCTAGACTTGTCAGTCCTATACACCCACTGGCCACAATCGATCATCTATTGGCTTATAACCGTACAAGCAGGTAGCAAGCGATAGCACTTCGCATTATTTCCTTATTTACTACTGGCTTGCAGTAGTCATACGCGTTTCACAGCAGCCGCCAGCAAGTCACAGACATGACTACGAATTATTCATAATTGGCGTTCAACCTGACTTGGAATGTATCAGGGAAATTGACGTACCTCTAATTATCATCTTTCCAATGTAACTTTAAGCGGTGATAACATTGTTTTATTTATAGACAGCATAGTCCAAAGTTTAACGCTTGTTTCTCTACGTGTATTTTTTTTCTCTTTTCGAATTGTGCTGTTATTTTTCCGGACACGGCAGTCTGAAAAAAGTTATTTTTTGCAATTTTGGACGGGCCCGAAAATGATGTTTCTAATAAACGTGCCGAATATTTAAAACTGTAGCGACATGGCTTGATGTTAGTGTTCTTTTCGTAGATATACAAATGTAATTAAATTGTTTCGTCAAAAAAATCGTATCTCTTTGCAACGCATCTGTAGGACAGGTAGGAAGACCCCTTAACATCGGAGTTAGGACTCTCTTATTTTACGATTCCTGCTGAGAAGCAAACCTCCTTGTCGACTATTAGACAGCATATAAGGAGAAGTGTCAGCAACGAAATAGTACTATATAGGAGACTTAGTAAATTACTGTCAATTGAGGAACATTACATTCAAGAAACAGACTGCTGATTATGTTAATGGTGATAAACCATCATAACAAAGTACAGTGTTTTTAAGCCTACAGGTTACTTTTGTTTTGAACAGTTGAGTCACGAGCTTTGAAGAGTAAATATGCATAAACTGATCTTGTAAAAAATATGATATGTGGAGTTACTCAACTGACTCATTTAAGTTGAGTTTTGATAAGCAACCCTGTAATAAAATACTTCGACATTATCGTAGATTCTTACATAGAGAATAAGGTTTGGTATTACTACGTAACCGTTCATTTATAGCGGTAAAGTCACTATGAATTGCCAAATGTTCAGTTGTATACAATTACGTTGTATGAGATACATGCAACAAATTCCTCTGTTGTAATCGTGCTTTGTGATTATTATGTGATTCTAGTTCTTCATGTTTCTCCTCAGCCGGACAACACAATCGATACCCCTGCGCAGGCGCTCGAGTGCACGGAAAGAACAAACAGCTGCAGACAACGCTCGAAATCTGGCAGTGTCCACAGTCTGCATTATTAAAGTCTATTATGTTGCCCAGGTTGAGTGGCAGGATTGACAAGTGCTTGGCGTTCAGCCGGGAGCGCGCAAACACGCAAACATTTGTCGGGGGGCAGCTGGACTAGAAACAACAGACTGTGTTTGTCTGGTCGGCGACGTCACAGTCAGCTCTTGGGCAAATCTCCGCGGTCCGACAAACAGCTTCCTGTTCACAACTTACAATTCGTCTTGTTTGTTACAACCCCTGGATAATCCAGTAAAGGCCCTTTCTCACTACAAAATATTTTATGAATTCAACTTTTTTATTACAACTTACAGCCCGCAACAACTCAAAAATTTTGATTCAACAAACGTTGGGACCATTGGAAATACCATCACACAATTGGTAAACATGTGATTATCAAATAAATTAAATACGATATGATAAAATTATGTTAAACTAATAAAATCTCATTATTATTTTGTGTATGTTATGCGAAAAAAAATTTTAGTCCGCTTTAATTCATTATATACATAACTCAATATATTATTCGTTTTCATAATGTTTGCGTTACCTAATTTAATTTCTAACATATTTACATTCAAGAAAACTTCAAACAAGTTCTGAGCTAAGCTATTAGACGAAAAACAAACAATCAAAAAATTAAAAAGAGAAAAATGGCTGTCGTTATGATGTCATCATGGCGTTATATGACATTCATTAATTTAAAAAAATTTGAAAATCAATTAACTTTACTGATAATAAGGAATAACACGTATAACGCGTCTCACTGGCATGTTATTCCTTCTCCCAGTCAAATTGTCCAAAACAAAATAAACATACTGATTTCTCTACAAACCCTCCTTTTTTATTTACGTCGTAACTACCGCGCATGCAATAAATAATATTTTATTGATGGAGTTCGCATTCAAAAAGTAAAAGCATTATTGCTCTGAGGTAAACATAAAAAAAACTGTACTTGGCATACTTTCAAAATAACTGCTCTAAAATTATGGTTTACTTAAAAACGCCAAGACTGACAGCGTGCTTGTAGTTATAAAACTAGTAAATTGTGATAAACCCCCGTATGTTTGCTCTTATTAAAAGTTTAAATTGTAGTACATAGACTACAAATTTTGCTACTAAGTCACACTTGCGTCAGAATACCACTAATGTTAAGGGAACATAAAGTTCGTACACATTTTTGGTACTTTTACAAGGAAATTTTAAATCTAATTTACAAATAAACTCTTTGTAATACCACTGAAGTTATTCTAACATAAAGACAAATCATGTTTGTAAAATTAAAATATATGTGTAGATTATCTTTGCGCTTGCAATGGGAGAAATTAAGTTGAAGTTATTAATTTTAACCGGAACATGAAAATTAAAATATTTTAGTGATTATTAGTTTTCTCCTTAGAGGTTAATGTAATTTTAAAATGATTCTTTTTCCACAAGTTTTCTGCTATGTTTTAAACACTGACAGTCAAAGGACATTGTATCGTATATTATTATCAGTTGGAATTTCTCCAGTACTGTTGATTATACTACGTTTGGATGTTGGGTAGAGTCGTGTTTAGCCCTCGAATAGAGTTCTTCCCTGCCTCTTCAATGCTTAGACGATATCCACTGCGGTGACTTTTCTTTTTAGCGTACACGATGTAGGTGACTGCTTCACGAGTAAAGTTTCGAGTAAAACTTACTCGGAATATGCATCGTGAATCCTCCAGAGATACGCTTTCACTCCAACCAAGCCTGGCCAGCATACTGATATAACTGGCTCACTTTAGGAATATGCATCGTGAATCCTCCAGAGATACGCTTTCACTCCAACCAAGCCTGGCCAGCATACTGACATAGCTGGCTCACTTTAAACTGAACACTTCCCAACACTTATAACAACAAAAAAAAAATTAATTTATTAGGGTTATGTAAGTAACGTTTTGAGAGTTGTGAAATGTTTACACTAGTTTTTAGTTACACGGAAGATTTCGTACTTAAAATAGTAAAGATGGCGGCATAGTAGCTTGCAGAAAATAGTAATCAATGCTCAGATTATCCCGAACAGCCTAAGGCTTGGTTATACACGATGTAGGTGACTGCTTCACGAGTAAAGTTTCGAGTAAAACTTACTCGGAGTATGCCTCGTGAATCCTCCAGAGATACGCTTTCACTCCAACCAAGCCTGGCCAGCCTACTGATATAGCTGGTTCACTTTAAACTGAGCACATTCCAACATTTATAACAAAAAAATAATAATTTATTAGGATTATACAAGTAACGTTTTGAGAGTTGTGAAATGTTTAACAGTAGTTTTTAATTACACGGAAGATTTCGTACTTAAAATAGTAAAGACGGCGGCAAAGTAGCTTACAGAAAATAGTATGCAAGGGTCAGATTATCCCGAACAGCCTAAGGCTTGGTTATACCAGGATCCTGTCGCGCAACACCTTCCTAAGCTGCTTCTCGGCACCTTTCACCCAAACCTTTATCCCCCTTTCCATGTCTATTGATGCTCTGGTTACGACTGCGAACGAGACTGGCATTCGCAGTTTCATCTTAATTTGGCTTGCACTGAGATGTGCGTGGCTTAATATTTAAGACAAGCATATGATCTAATAAAAGCTTCCCTTCTATTTCTGATCAGGACTCGGTCTTTGTGTTCTCATATTAGCTCTTGTAGGAAATTATAACATGTTTCATCCTTATAATTACTACTCCAAAAGTAACGAATGAAGTGAATGCTAAACAATCTGGGAACTGTTAAGAAGGTATAAACCGTGGCAATTCAGTTTGGAAAATTTAGTTAAATTATCTTGTGTAGGTCTAATTGCAGAAAATAAAGGTTCCTAAGATTACCGGAAATGATTGCCCTTAAAGATATTATTTTTGCATGTTACAATTTTTAAAATATTTCTTACTGACCCAGACTAAAATTGTGTGTGTTAACGCGTATTAAATTTCATTTTATCTTTATACCGACGCAACGTACAATCTAGTCAATATTTTATACATTTAAATTACAGCAAAAATATTTCATTATTTTAAATTCCCACGAGTATATATGAGTGTGTTTCCTAATTTTCTTTTCGCAAAACTCGTACCAAACGCTGTGCTTTGTATATAACTTGATCTTTAGGCGACTTATAAATGTTCCTAATTATAAAAAAAAATCCTTCCATCATTACGAATAAATAAGCTTTGGTATAAAATTCGTACGTAGTACTTTAACGAATGTTTTACGGATGTGAAAATAAATTATTTGTAATGTTTACAAAAACACAGTGTAATAAATGTAGGCATAAAACATTTTTAACGCGACTTTAATACATCAAATTTTGTTCTAACGTTAAAAAATTTCTGCGTAGCTAGAATAGAATAACGGTTTCTTTCTCATTGCGTTTAAAGTACGGTATTAACTCATTTAATATATACATATATGTATATATATATAATATTTCAATGTAGCATTATGTTGTGTGTGACGTAAAAATCAAATATAAAATTTTTCCCTGAGAAAAATGTGTTTTGTTAAATTTTTTTTCGGTACGCCTAGATAATTTTTTTTATCTGGCCTCACATTAAAAATTTTGCCAAGTCTGTCTTAAACTGTCGTTCCCTGCATAATGTTTTTAAAACAATACGTGGGTGACTAAGGAAGGTGGTATCGTAAAGATTTCATGTGCAGATTTCGCCGCATATAACGCGTTTTCTTGGAGCACTCATGTTTTGTTTTCTACATTCATTCCAACGATGGCCTATCCTCATTCCAAATTACTTCAAGCTGGAAGGAACGACTAGTATCCTTTAAATATGGGGTGCGGGCAACAGTAAAGGATTTTTAGCCTAGCCTTAACCAAGGTGTGAACCTTACCGGAAGGGTGGGGATGTCGTAAATTTGTGAGTAAACCAATAATATTTTTATAATAGTGAGCCTAAGTTTTAAAACAAATATTATTCAGTATCCGCTGTTAATTTTTCTCACCTTTGTAATATTAACTTTTAGTTTTTTAGAGCTAGTGAAATATTTAAATTGTCTAACATATAACGGGAAATTGGTATTTGACTCAAGTAAGGAAAATTCTTTTAGTGAACTCTTCAATTCGATCAAATACTTGTATTTTTTAATTGCTGTTAGACGATTAAAATTCATTTTATATTACTGCAGTGATTTCCTCAATACATAAACTGGACTTAAACTCGAATGAAGAATCAGCACTCAGAAATAGTAATTTAGTTCACAGATATTTTACCTAAGTCCCGTATGGGGTTTTTCTGTCTTAGAGTTCGTTGCTCTTTGCACACTTAGTAATTTCACGTAAGCGATCAGACTCACACTAATCAATGTTACGTCCCCATTATTTAAAAAAAAAACCTTTTGTTGAACTACACATATACAATTAACCTTGCTACTCCAAAACAATGTTAAATATGGTGTTTATATCACACTTTCCAAAAACAATACGTGTATGCTGCGTGGTCGTCATTGTGACTAAGTACCCTCTGCTTCCAACTCGTTTAGACGTAACTCTGCAAGTTTTGGAATTACATATTTAAGACATATGGACATTTAGCCAAAATTAAAAAAAAAATATTTTCCTAGGTGGTTAGAATTTTTTTTATGCGAGGCAAGAATACCAACTTTCACTCTATGATCGCAGTAAATCAAAAGTGTCAGTCAGCCCTCATTATTTTTTATGTCTTATTGCTGCTTGTTTTTGGTATCTTCTTAAGAGAAAAAAATACAACTTGGTTTTCTTTCAGATAGTTATGGGAATGTCTGTCACTTCTGCGACATAACGTAAATTAGTAGCTGACTTTAGTACCAAGTGATTTAATATATATTTATGTTTCCGATGTTAACAAATTGCTAGTAGACTGTGTTTTAACTCTTTTAATGCTTCTGGTGAAATCACCTCACCAATAACTTTGTGTACATAAGTATAATCTAAACAGGATTAAATAATAAATAATTGTATACGTGAATTTTGTCAGTTGACGTAACCGGATAGATTTCGGATTACTGCAGTTTAGTAATTTATATATCATTTAAATTAAGGTTGATATGCGAAGCCAATAATTAGATTTTCTTTTTCACAACGTTACCGGCTAGAAATTATTTCACATAGTAGCAGTATAAGATAATAGGGATAAATTTCTACACATAAATTATAATAGACCTCTGCGCTACAACCGTCTGTTATATAGGTAAAGTTAACAAGTTAAGTAAAGTAATTTCTCAAAATATAATTAATTAATGACTGGCAAACTGACATGACTAAATTTGAAACATCTTCACATCACCTACATTTATTTGAAAGAAAATATAAATCGTAACACATTTAAAATGATGACTGATGATAATTTGTGAATTTGCTTTCAGCTAACAGGTGAATGGATATAGTTTTATAACCTTTACTTAACTCGCCGTTTCGTGATTAATTTACGTTAATAAGTACAGCTACAATATCCTAGTTCCGTTTAATAACGTACGTAATGTTATTCTCTGTGAACGAGGATGTTTCGTACAAAGACAATTTGTATTATAAAGTTATAAGTTATGGCAATGATTTACTTTAATTACAATTAAATATTACTTTTAACGTGTGAATTACTTAAAATTTCATATTTTAACTAAACAATTACGCACTGCCATAACTGAATAATTGGTATTACCGCTTTCTTCATACCTTGGGTAGGAATGATAGAAATCCTAAGAATTAGAAATGAGCATTTAAAATAAAGTACAATAAAATTACATATTTTATATTTGATAATTTTATCTTTATAAGTCAACCCCATGACAGTGATAAGTTTATATTTGTATAGATTTCATGTTAATGATTTTATTAATTTAATTTCGGAGTGTAATGAAACAGTTAAATTTGACTTGGTAATCTACGGTGCAATAAGCAAAGATACATTTTTAATATTTCAATGCATTAAATTATTAGTATGATTTTTCGTTAACATATGTCGAATGCTGAGAAATTGCGCCTATAGTGAGGAACGCATTTATTGGTAACATGTTCGTACGCTAGATGCGATCCGTCGTAATCGTTGTAAACATGCTGAATTCATTTCTCTATGCCACTGTTCCTTATCACATCCCTCTTTCTTTTACATCCCCCCCCCAACACCCCTCGTAACTGGGATACGAAAAAGCAATCCTTAACAGAAGATTACCGAAGTTATACACCTTATGAAACGAAAAACTTAAACATACAGTGAAAAAAATAACGAACTGAAACAATGCAACTATTTATAAATTATGCAATTAAGAAACATTTTTAGTTAGTATGTTAAAATGTTAAACGTAATAAAGAATGTTATATTGTTAACTTGGCAATAACGAGTCGTGTGTTTTTAATGTTCATCATATTAATTGTTTAACGCCATTATCACTTGTAAGTTTGTGTGTCAAATTACTACTTGTCAATACAGATTACATAATTTTTTCATTGGGAATTGTCGCGTATAATTTACTTTCGAAATGCCGAACGGCAATTGTTGATCTACTGTTTTTGTATCTAATCACGCTATTCACCATGTAACGTTGCAATACATATAATTAAGACTTAAATTAAAAACTTTAAAAAACCCTGACCACAGAATACAAAATTTCAAATCGATCAGAACAGTTTATAGCATTGCGCATATTCACTTAAAAAAAAACCTAGAAAAGAACTGATGATCTTTAAACGGCTGAGCAGATTTCCTTGAATCATAGCTAAGAACACTCTCGATCATGTCAGCTAACGCAGAGAAATCGGTTAATTCGTATAGGAGCTACGATGCCACAGACAGACACACAGATACACAGAACGACACATCAAACTTGTAGTACCCGTTTTTTCGTCGGGAGTTAAAAATAAAGATAAATAATTATAGTTAACGAGGATAAACAACAAAAATATTTATTTCGTAAAGAAAAATAAGAGGAACCAAGTCTTAAGTGGTATGAAAAGGTAATATTTCATACGAACGACTGGAATACTCAACTGTCGATAAAATCGGAGCTTGTAACCATAATTTGATGAGATTCTTTTGTCGTGTACATATTTTACTAGAGGACGTCTATTTATACAGCTCCAGCATTAGTATGCTTTGCTTTCCTGTATAAAATTGAAATCTTTTTTTTTTAAATAAGGGCTTGAACCTCAAAATCTAAAACTGGAAAACTGTAATTTTATAATTATTTATATCATAATTTCAAGGTCTCTCTAATAACAGAATTAATAAAAACTCGCGTTTGGATTTGGAAAGAGTTTTATCATCCTAAATCCTCTCGTGCAGAGGTTTTTGGACACGAAAATTATTTTCGAATCGAATGTCTAGTATTTTTGAAAATAGGTTACTACAGAGACCTGGATATTATCATAGTTACCCATTTTATCGATTTTGTGGTTTCAAGGCCTTGTTTATATTAAAAGCGTTTTTGATTTATTACTTACAGACGGATCTTACTGTTGACTAGTAGGCCTACAGTAAAAACAGACATCCACTAATAAATTATCCACTCGGCAAAAAAACCTCATCGAATTTTGATGAGCAGTTCAAAATATATCGACGATTAAGAATTCCAGTCATTCGCCTGACATCTTACCTTACACTACCCTAAAAAATTGTATTGATTCAGGGTTTTAAAGTTGGTGTTTCAGTGGTGTTAATTGAACCCATAGACTGGCCTACTTCGGAAGACTTCGGCGAAAATAAGGTTCCGTTGTTTATCATGGGAGTTATGCCTCATATTATAAGTATCCCTTCTCCGCACGTGACCCTAACCCGTGGTATGCAGTCCCACTGGAGTCTACATCAGTGTTAAAAAAGGGTCTTTCTTACACATTTTACTTAAATACGTAACATTAATGGGAAAGCTAGCCCATGAGAGGTGATATTTGTAAATTTCATGGTGGTTCGAATTAATTACAGTAATGAAAATCTTACATTTGAAAACACAACATGGTGCAATAATAATGCCAGTACACCAACCAGTACTTGGCGGGTCTGTTGCAATATTTTTGGTCAGCTTTATTTATTTAAATGTTCTTATTTGACCAGTGTGAACTGCATACATATTTATTCTGCTAGTACCTAAACAACATTCGAAATTAGTGATCTTGTAAAACATCAACAATGATATGGTTTAGAATATTACACCGAGTCACGAATGTTTGTGAGACCCTATAAACGGTTGCCGAAAAATATTTTTTAAGCGGAATAATTTAGTCACTAAAATATTTAATGCTGCGTTTAGTACCTATTTAATTAAAATGTTAACGTTACATTGCACTAAATACATAATAAAATTTGAGGAAAGTTGCTCTGAAAATACTTAGCTGCAGCATCCAAAGAACACTTAAACCTATATTCAGAAGTAGGAAAATGTATTAACAAATAATTATATAATTATAAAATTTAAGTCAGCTTTATTTATCCCGTAGTAAATAAATAGGGTTTTTATAAGTTACAAACTGACGATAGGAAAGCGATAAAGGAAGCTGTTCCAATTGAAGTCATTCAATACGTAGTTTAGGCCATTTAATAGATGCCATCACTTAAAAATACCTTACGGGATTTCAAGATCGTTTATTTCACGACCGCAGCGAACTCAAGCAGTGAAAAAATCGAGGAGCAACCTTGTGAACAACCGTTACTTATTGAGAACATTTTGCTCTTCTGGCTTGCACTATTGTAGACCTTTATGATAGTCCAATGTGTGTTCATATATAATGCAACTGCTGCACGCTGTGCCGAGGTTCCCTATTTGGCGGTCACCTATGCAAGTGCTAACCATGCTCGAAGCTACTTTACTTCAATGATAAGATGACAAACAGAGCGCTAATACGCAGTACAGGCTGATGACGTAGACATTTTTTATTAAGTCAACGCAAGATAGTCGCAAACCATGCATAAGTTTCAGGCAATACATTTTTTTGCATTTTAAGTGGCAAACATTTTACATGTCAATTTCTCTAAAAGAGTTTACTCTAACACTTTACTACAGGACTTACTTTTTTATTGCACTTTTGCACCTGGGAGCCGATTAAATATCGCATTTTATGGGTGCAACGCAAAATTTGCACCTGCGTTGCGTCTGGTTGCGCTGTAATGGAAGTAAATATTTATACATATACAATAGAAGACCCGTTTAACTTGCTCTGCACTTGCGTTGCGCTGCGTCTGTGCAAATAGCAGGTAGCGATATTTAATCGGGGCCCTGGTCAATGTTCTGTAGTACGACATGAATAGCAATGACGTGTTCCAGAGTTACAAGCCAAAACAATAACTTGTACCCCATTTGAAAAATTATGGGCCGGCGATATTTAATTAAATTTCTGACAGTGAAGAACAGTCGTTATTGATACAGTGCTCAGAATATTGTTGTTTATTATGTAGTAGTTTTTGAGATCGTAATTAGTTTGAAATTTGAAAGTCTGTTTTTAGGTTATCATTACTCCCACTATATGCACTTTTGGGACAAATTTTAAACACGCTTTCCTCATAGTTTATAGTGAGCTATTACCATGAAAATTTAACACACTTCATCCTGACTCATCCTTTATAGGCGTGTGTGTGTGTGTGTGTGTGTGTGTGTATAAAACACTATTTTTAAACTTTAAATGTTGTTGTTAAACATTTTTTTTTTCAAAAAAATTTTGTAAATTAATATATAACACAAAATTGATATACATTATATATATATATATTTATTTACTCCGTAGTAAATTACTTTTTTAAGTTACAGAGTAGCATTAATACGTAGGCCAACTTATACGAAATTTGAAGTGTCAAACGTATTTATCAAAAACAAATATTTTTTTTAATGAAAAAAAAATATTTTCGAAAATATATTGAACACGTAAATAAATATGTTTACTAATTACTTAAGATATTTAGACTGAGATTTAGCTATACTCATTAAGGCATTAAACTGGAAACCACGCGAACGTAGTTGTGGACAGTTACTATTAAGGGAGGAATTTTAAAAAAAGTTTGTTTTTGTAACAATGTAGGGACATTTCTGCAAACAATATTATTGGAAGTGATTTCTTGGTACTAATATTATGATACTAATTTTTGTCGCTTCAGAAACAGCTTTATTCGAAAGGAGTGAACGTTTAGCAGGTTGACTTCTGTAAACCTTCATCATAAGGTAATGAGTTGTCAGAAAATATTTAAATTATCTCATTACGCTCTGTAAACTTGAGAGAAATATACAAATTTGTAACAGTAGTATATAATACTTTCAATCATTAATACTTTTATACGCCTCTTGAAGATTCGTTTATTTTGTAAAGATTTTTAAAAACTTCCAAGGAGCAAATTAAGAATAGCCCCTAAAATTATTTAGTAGGCAGCGGAGGTACGTAACGTGGAATAATTTCCGGGTGGTCAGTACGGATAAGCGAGCACAGCGAACGAGCATATTAACATCCGTAAGAGACTAATTAATTTCGCTCTCACATATATTGCGATATAGTTTACTCTCTGCGTTTTTTTTTTGTCTCGAGATGTATACCCGGAAAGCATACATTTCGCAATTAGTAAAAAGCCTACGAAAGTAAGAATAAATGTGTTAAAAAAAACGAGATTCTCTGAGGGAAGTCCGGGTAGGTTCCTCACTCTGCGGTCTTGAGTACTCGGTAGATACACTCGCCCTGGGTTGTGAATGGTGCGGGGGGATGTCTACACTGCCAAACATTCCCCTTTCCCTCTTCATCATAGTTTTGAAAGCCGTTCCAATCCGCAGATGGACGCCCTCCCTGCCACGGCGCTGCGGGTATCATTGTACGTTTGAAAAGGGCGTATCCTAAAACCCTCCCCCCTTCTTGCAGCATGGCCGCGGAGTCGCTGGTGCTACGTACGCTCTGCTTCGCTTCCTTCCACTCTGGAGATCGCGGGCAGGATGTTGACGGGTCAGCGACGGGTAACCCTCTCTTGGTACTCTGTGGTTTTCCTCGCCCTTCCCGCACACCCCACGAGGTGCCGTCAGAAACCCTCGTCATCTCCTTCATCCGGACCTCCGTAAAGAGAAGGTGCAGACGCGTACACCGTGTGCCGCTTGCTTCCTTCCGAGTTTCGTGTGGATGGCGAGGGCTGCGTTTACTCTTCACAGAGGTGAGACACGGAAGAAGGGTGGAAGAAGGCTCCGATGTAGATAAAAAAAAATATAATGTACACGAACGTGTGTTTTACGGATTAAGTATGCTCCTTGAAGCTGTGTTGCACAAAGGAGGACAGAAAAGGCAAAGTGACGTGGATGGAAGATGACGAGGGCACGATGAGGGGAAAGAGACTGTCTTTGATGGTAGCGGTCGCAGCCGAAGAGAAAATAAAACAAGTGAATCGCGCGAGCATACGAATGGAAAAATGTTCACGCCTGTTGCTCGAGTCTGAATGCACTGGAGTGTAAGAAGAGTTGGGAGTAAACTGATACTCTGGGCTCGTAGAAAGGAAGTATTTGCTGCGACTCCAAGCAAACTTGAGTGTTCGACGACTTATGATTGGTCAGTCGAAAGTTTTCTTATAATGTGTGCATAATTTTAACCCGCATTAAAAAATTTTGAAATTATAAAATTCTTAGCTAAATTAACACCGGCTTGTACATGACTTGTGCACTACTGTTCCAAAAAGTTTGTCCTTGAATAAAAATTTTAAACTTATATACTTGTTAATTACTTACACTAAAATATGTGATTATCTAAAAAACTATTGGTATAGAAGAGAGTTCTCTATTGTCGACCCGATATCTTAACAGAATTATTAAATATTTTAAGATTTAAAAAAATTGATTTTAATTCCGATACAATAAATGGTAATATAATGTGTTTTCTCCTTTCTGAGTCTGCAGCAAATTTGCGAAAATTTTACGTTACATTGTCCATACATGTAAGTTTATATACATATATACATATAAAGAACATTTCAGTATACAAATCTACGATGTAGGTTCACAATCATTTTATTTAGTGTAACGTTGAAAACAATGACATCCTAGCTGCGTCACAAAAACTACATGCAAATTATAAGTCATTGTGTCATCAGTATAAAATAACTGTATTCAAAATTATGTTAAACGTCCCTGTTCTGTTGATCACTAAATGTCACTAAATTCTTCTCCCACTATCAAAATGGTGCAGACGATTCTGTAATTTGGGTTGCATTTTTAATTTATTTTAAAGTTTTGCTGTATAGCTCGCAGGGAAGTTTTAAATACAGAACATCCGTTTCATTAGAAGTCGTGACAAATATAGTAATAGTTTAGATGTTCATAACCGTAGTAAATTATATTTCTAGCACCTGAACAAAATTTCAAAATAGAATTACAATTGCAGAAATTGGAAATGATCGCTGAAATATTTAAATATAAAAACGGGGGAATCTGGACATTAATAAGTGCAAATACAGACAATGCATATTTGCAGGGAATTTTAATTTAAAAAAAGAGAGATAATTTTACTTTACATTATTAGTAATTTAATACAAAATGAATTTCTAGCGAATAATTTCCAGCCTTAACTTAACATAGGTATATTTTTGACCACATTATCTTCGAGAGTACGTATAAGAACCATGTAATAAATAAAGGCTAGAATAGCTAATTTGATAAGCAAGTGAAATGATATGAACATGAGTTCTTTCAACTGTCACTGTACTAACCCCACTTGCTGTTCTATCTACAATACTTCATGAGTTTGCCACCTAAGTTATAAATGAGCTGTAATGTCGATTATATGACTGTATAACGAGCAGAATCGCGTACTAACATAAACATAAATTTTATGGAACATACAATTTAACGTTTTCATTCAGTAAAAGTATAAAATATTATTTGAAATTGAAGGTTTTCAGTCGTTTCCGTGTCGAATGCCTTCACGCTCAAAGTGGTTTTCCACACATTATTCATATATATATATATATATATATATATATATATATATATATATATATATATATATATATATATATT
>PNEQ01095568.1:0-66007 GCA_003012365.1 Medauroidea extradentata | reverse complement strand
ACTCTGATAAGACCATACTGCCGCAGTCCAGTAAACAGGCCACGAACCTTGTTCGAGTCACATAAAAACGACTCACTGTTTGTTGTTCTTAGTGTGCGTAATGTGCCTTGGTAGGAAAATCACGAGGAACGTGGCGAAACTCTGGACTATGGCAATTGGTAGTTAAACAAAGAGGCCGGGGGAACTATCCAGCTGAACCACGTGACTGACGTTTGAGAACATGTGACGGAGTAAGTAGAATTATGATGTAGGAGAGAGGGGAGGAGAGAGTGAAGTAGGGCGGAAGGCAGGCAGACGGGTATGAACAATGGTGACGAGTGGATGTACTTGTACTTGTGCGGATGTATGTAATAAAGGTCTGTCTACTAGAACGGTGTCATAAGAGTATTAACTCTGAACCTGGCACTATCTCCTCCTTACCTGGCCACTGCTCGACAGGACGACAGGAGCCACGCCAAGTTCGTTTTTAACTTCGTCAGCCCATGGTTCTACTAGGCGCAACACATACATAAAACCTTTAAAATGCAAATTTTGACGTTTACAAGTCATTACGCAAAATCTATGTGAGATCTAAAAATTTCATAACAGCAAGGCTTGCTCACAATTTTTATCTATAATATATCTGGTACAAATACAAAAATAAAACTATGAAGATGAAACTTTTGTCGACAGTGCCCTCTAGACCATACTTCATGTTTCTGCTGTTTTTTGCGATACTTTATTTTTAAGATTAAACATGAGCAGACATCACAAAACTGTTTGGCTCTTTTGTTTAACATGATATATGTAGTTATAGATAATTTTTTCATAGCAAAAAACTGTACGATTTTGACTAATAATAATTTGACTAATAACATTAAGTCAATTAACAAAAATTGTGTTAGTTAAATAATTAGCTATAAACACTGTGTTTACTTTCATTAAAATTTGCCAACACGCCAAATATATTTTTAACCAAACTGCTGAAAAGAGTTTTGATATCTGCTTTCGTTTAGATTTAAAAAAACAATTACAGAAAACCAATAGAAACAGGGGAGCACAGCCTTAAATCCAATGCCACAAAACATAAAATTAAATCATGCAATGCTTTACTTATATTAACAGCCCTCTAATTTGTATCAAATTGTCGCAAAACTTTTAATTTCGTGGCGATTGAGACAGGTGTTCTATTATTTTTTAATAACTAACCAATTGGAAGCCATCTCGTAAAGTAAAAATCATAAATTACAGTGAATTGAAACTGTACTACAAACACGTCAATAGTGCGATAAAATAACCATGGTAGGTATAAAACTCTGTCTACACAGTGACTGAGGTGCCAAGTGGTTCTCCGGAGAGGAAGGAGAACACTAGCCTACATGGGCGCGCACGTGTGATAAGCAGGCAGCACCTGTCATAGCATATGATAAGGTGACAAGCACGTATATTTTCTACTAACTGCCCAGAAAAAAATTAATTCAGAACTACTCTATAGTCTTTAATTTATGCAGTGTTTTGGTTAACCCAAAGAGAACCAAAGAGGTGTAGGGCAAATAGTTCACAATGTCAGTCTGAATTGGCTACTATTGAAACTTAAAAATTTGTACTCAAACATAAACAACGTTAGTCCAAATTGACATTAAGATGTATGACATAAATCCAGGACTTTCTGTTTATACAAATGGGAGTTGTTCCTTTAGCTTGATATGAAAGGTTTTGCCTAAAATTTTCATAAATACCTAGTCTATGTTTATTCTTGAGTAACCCTCCTGGCTTCCAGTTCTCAGTACTGCAGTGATACTTCTGAATGGGGAGGATAACTTTAATTATGGAGTCCCTCCAGGCAATTTGTTCAATTGGGGTTACTAGATCTATCGTTGGGTGCTAACTGGGTAGGACCTACAGCAGTAAGCCTCTATCTAGCTAGTGAAATGATTCAGCCACATACTCTATTGTGCTCACTGTCTTAATTTTCGCTCCTGTAGTAGTGCTGCCAAATGATAAATGGTGTATTTTGCCAAGTACTGTTACACCTCCATATATATCTGCCAGACCTCTGTTCCATGGCATTATAAATACAGTGCCATATCAACTGACTACCAGTCATTTCACTTTGCCAGAAAAAGACAGAGTTCTTTGCTCCACGTAATGTCAGCGTTAGTGATTTAATGCAAAGAGTGTACTGAAAAGAAACACATCTAGCATACATTCCATTGCAACATAACCACAGCTGACTAGATGATGAAATGCCATCCATAGGCTCCACAAAATCACTTTCCTACATGCCCCACATCAAACACATCCCGGCTCATAAAAAAAAAGTGCTGTTAGATCAAGCTTTACATAAGCTACAACAGTTCAGCACATGGCAAAGAGGTGGCCATATGACTATCCATTACGATTACCAGCATTAAAAGAGTTGCTATGTCCGCTGAATTTTTCATCCACTTCTGCCCTTCTGTAAGTGGCCAGCCGGGGAAAAAAATGGCAGCCTTGTTGATAGTGGGCAGACAAGTCTCTCTGTTATCTCCTCTCCAAGGGTGACCAAAGTCCTGTCACCAGTTTATTGCTACCACCACAACATTTCTTAAGCATTTAAACAGATATTTTACGCTGAGTATAAAAAACTACACACATAACAGCACTGTTTAAATTATTACAGATAATCACTGAACACTAAAGAATATATTTTGAATTAATTTAAAACAATGACTTTCACAATTTTGCCCCAATTAACTGTTCAATACCAGAACAATTGTTTTTTTCTTTTTTTTTTAATTTCACTATCTGGGTTTTTTAACAGACATTCACTAACCTGTTTTTATCTTATCTTGATGCAATTAATTAGGAACTTATTTAATTTTTTCAGACTATGAACTCATGTAACACCAGTCACCATACTTCAAACCCTTTGGGTAGGGAGGTTACATCTACGTTCCTGTGACCCTCTGGAAGTTTTTATTTAAAATTAAATTTTTACTTTTTTTTAAATAATTTTTGTTTTTCTGTATTACTGCTGGGAAAATTATATGATGCACTAACAAAGAGTTATTTAAACAAATTCACGTATGTGCATGTGTATACGTGTGTATGAACTAACAATTTTCAAATTACATTTTCAAATCCATATAACTAAGCTGAGTAACTAAGCTGAGCAATTACTCTTTTTAATGTGCTCTAACAATTTTGTAAGTACTGCTAATTGGTAATTTTTTTTATATTTCAAAATATTTAATAATTTCTACCACAGCTTTAGTACCCCAGCAAATGGTTTTTATAACACTCAACTAGGTCTTTACCATAAGTCTTCAGTTTCGATAATAATGTCAATTTTTCAATAGAATGAAGGAACACCATTTTTAGTTCCAAACAGTAGTCTCGTAAATAGATGTATTCTGCCACATGCTTCAAAAGCAATATAATACAGTGCGGAAAGTTAAATGTGAACCTTGTACGTTATCACTGTGTGCATGATGGCCCTCCCTTTTTCATCCCTCCAGAGCTCGGGAGGGGCTTGTGTGACCACAGCAACACCACCCCTCAAAAACAAGGTGACAGAATGTCAGCCTGAATTACACGAACACAATACAGATGTAACATAGCAACTGCATAATGTAGTAATGGCTGGAAAACATTCCATCATACACCCATGCTCAAATCACTCAAACATATTAACACACACAATAATTATACAAACAAAGTTTACACAAGAACAGCACGCTAACAGCAGACTCGCAGCAAGGTTTCTGGGGGCCTAGGACAGATAATTGTTTGGTACCTCGAACGTCTGTAGAAAATTTTAAGGAAATATATTTGCTCACTACATCTCTAATTATTATAAATTTGTTAACATAAATAAAATAGGAAAGTAATTAATAGATTCTTACAGAAATATAAATATAGTATCACTGTTAATATTGACCTATTTTACCGCTGGAAATAAAAGAATCTATTTTTTCTCAGACTTTAAGGTAAGGGGATCGTCTATTTCCCCCGTCTCTTTATTCTCACTCTGTTCCTATGCACTTCTTGTCATCCCTCACCAGCGCTAAAGACTAAGATATTGAGCGCTGACCAAAATCTTTTCACCTCTCCCCCCTTCCCAACCCTACTTTCTTTTCCCATATTTTCCCATTTTCTCGCAAATTAATATCTTAGAATGACATTGGTTTACTTGTAGTAGAGCAAAATGTAAACGATCATACCCATAGTGTCAAATCACACTGCAATGCAAACAATAATTTCTATGTTACTGATTTTCCACCTTCCCCATCCACCGTCCTAACTCTTAGAATCGTCAGTACGTCCCTGCTGTAGGTGTTGAAAAATTCAAACTCTTTTCCGTGTTTCCCCAATGCAAAAATCCTTCTTGCAGTTGATTCAGACACATCCGTCGCAGAACTTACTGCCTGAAACCACACATCAATATTTTTATGACTCTCAACGTCGTAAACGATTTCATGCGCTTGTCCTCAGTTGTACCGTGTAACTCAGAACCCAACATGATGTGATGGAACGATCCTAAAGCACCCAAGTCCAGCAGTAACTAATCCCCTCCACTTCTCCTAGTGCCAGTCACGTGACAGTAGTGTACGCCTTGCCATGAACTGGGGTCTGCGCAAGTTCCCGTCCATCTTGCCGCATTATAGTTATCTTGATCATGAATATCAATCCAGTGATAAGCACCACGAAGATTTTGAACTAAACACAGAGTACTTGGCAATTTTTGTCGCTACAGACTCAATGAACGAAATAGTGTAGACATCTAACAGCGTGAACTAATATATGTCTTCAGAAGTTACAAGAACTTGAGCACTCCATAAAGAATTGCTAGGTTCTATTATCTTAGCTGAAAGTAACTTACTTACTTCTCATTTAATAAACTCTTCATCTTCTTGAGAGTGGCGGCTAGACATAATAGCTATTGGGTGACAGTAAAAAGTTACGTTGGAAGATAAATGGTATGGAGGGACATTAGTATGCAAATTATCACATATTTTAAGGGATGACTTTGATACACCAAATGCGAGTTTAACACTGGAAAATGTAGAGAGTATACATGGTCTACAATTAAGTCCAATTATAACCCAGGCATAACTGAGCTTTTTAAAATTATTATATGGATGTGCTTCAACACATAAACAAACATAGCAACACCTAGTGATAGTCAGGCAATGATTTATGATGCAGTGCTTATATAATCATTAGTAGGTAGGCACTTAAATTTGTTTTTTAACAATGGCCTCACTTATGAAACTTTCAGAACTGCCAGTACCAATAAGAGCCTCCATTGTAAATCCATTATTTTTACTCTTACTAAAGCCTTAGATAACAATGAACAAGTTGAAGCAGCAACAGAAAGAACAGTTTCTGCAGCTTTCAGTGATTTATATTAATTGACTTGCAGGCTTATAAGAAATGAACTCTTCTTCCAAATGAATGACATTCAGAATTTTTGGCTTGTCTCTAAGGGGGCGAATTTTATAACAAAAAAAAGTAACATTTACTATACTTATCCTACTGCTGTAGCAGTATCCTTAATAGTCAGTTTAGCAATTGATTTAGTTAACTGAAAGTATTTGTTTCCGTAACAGTACTTTCAGAATACCACTCAGAATATTTTTGAGCAGATTCCAGGGCTCCAGCTTGTTCAAAAGCCACAGATAGGATAAGAGATTTATTCTCCAGCAGCCAACGGCGTACAGGAACTGAATTTAATCCAAGCTAAAAGGGATCTCTAATGCAATCATCTATATTTTTATCAGCTGCAACAGTGTGAAAAATACATTCCTAGCTTAACAAATAAAATTGGTATAAACACTGGTCAACTTATTCACTTGGTCCTTGATGATGAAAGGCTAGTGATCTGTGTGCCGAAGGACAGAGTGGACCAAACAATGGAAGGAATGCAACCACAATGGAAGGAATGCAACCACAATGTGATTACAAACATATAATTACAACACCTTGGCGACACAATAACACTTCAAAAATATGCAGACCATGAAAACAAGACCGGGAAACGCCAGCAGAGTTAGTTATCAAAATCAACAAAACAATGGCACACCAGTGGTTGTCGTTTAGGTGGCCAATCAATGGGCAGAAAAAGGTGTTGAGAGAGGTAGCAAGAAGAGGTGGAGGCCAGAGAGCTGGAGCTCTGGGCAGTCATAGGCACCATGGGGTCAAGAGATGTGGCAGTGACCGTTGCTGATAAGGGTGCAATCACCATCACTCTAGATTGAGTGATAACCTTGAAGGTGATCCAACTGCCTGCCAAAGGGGGTTTTGGGTACGACCCTTAATGAGGCCAGAGAGCAGCATTGCCAACCACAAGTGTTGGAGTAAATGCCTTGACACGGACGAGAGCAACCCTTGTCCAATCTCCTTCTGTCTGCACACCCGCAGTACCCTTTCAGCTTTAAGCTGTTAGGGCTCGTCATAGTTGTATAAACTTGTTCGTTGTAGTAAATTAGGTAACAAATAACCACTCCATTTTTCTTGAGACTGTATAAATGCACTGTGGCAAGTGAATGGTTGCATGGTTGCAATGGACTTTTAAAAAAATCAGTTTAAGTGTATGCATAGAAGAAAAAATCTTAATCCAACCTTCAGATGGTGTATGTGACTTAACTGTGGTGAATCTGAATGTAACGAAAAGCTCACAGATCACACACTATACTCATTATTATGGGATGCCAGTCTATGAACAAAGGATAGTAAAAAAAATTATAAACACACTATACCAGGAAAGAAACACTAGATTTACTCAGACAAACTGCAATTGTGGTAATGCTGAGCTTTGACTAATAACAGAGAAAATAAATAAAAATTTGTAGGTCTGCAGAAATATGTTATGACCAAAATAATTACATGTACGAAGAGAGAGAAATATGAGCACATATATACAGCAAATTATACAAATTTATAGCCAGCATTAAATATATGTTAATCCCTCATATGAACGTCTGAAATCTTAAAAACTTACAATTCAAGATTAACAAATTTATATTGCCAGTAGCAGTCAGTCCTTGAGCAAGAGACTAAGCACAGTAGGCCACTGGGTTAATTTGATACCAATTTAAACTTGATACAAGAGAAAGGAAATTGTTTTCTGTGTTAGATTAAAATAAAAGGACTAGTGCTTTGAACTAAATAGTATCATACTGAACGAAAAATCAGAACCTTACCAAAATATTCTATGAACTTCATATTTCAATCAATCATAAAACAAATTTACCAATCTGTCTTTCGTGAAACAATTCTCCTGTACATTCTCCAGCATGACCAACCCGTTTCAACTTAGTTAACAGATCAAACTCCTGCAACTTCAATAACTGCAATTCAAACCATATAGTGTCTCCACATCACATAATTTTTAAACATGTCTTCTCAGAGAAGTTCTTATTTAGTATTTTTAAATGTCACCAGAGCAATCACAAGAAAAACATATCTGGTACTTATACAAAGAGAATGTGAATTGCCATTTAATATTTTATATGCATAGATGAGTTTTGGGTATTAGTAAATTACATTAACTATTAAGAGGAGTCTTTCGCGGTGCAAAATGTCCACCTTTTATGAGTGGGAACAGCGTAGCAATAAGTGCCAGAGTACCACACTAGACGGAAAGCATATCGCCTCTATCCACAGCGCGGCAAACTGGCGTGCAAGGTTTCCGTTATACTCTTTTTCTGTGCGAATTTAAGCGGTTAACCTAATATTTAGTTTTTGGATAGTATGAAGTAAAGACTAACGCATGCCTCTTTCTTCACACTTCACGAATTCAGGTAATATTTTCGGAGTTACACCAGTCTAAAAAAACAATTTTTACCCATTTTGAGAGGCCCGAAATTCATGTTTCTAACAAGAGTGCTGAATTTTTACAACATAGAAGCATAGTTTTAATTGTGTGTTCTTTTCGTAGATAAACACAATATGAATAAGTTAAAAGGTTTTGCGTCAAAAATAATACGCATGACATGCTGCAACACCGTCCATGAGCCAGTAGAGGACTCCTCTTAACATTTGAAGTATTTTCTACAAAATATAACACTAAAGAAAAAATTAAATAAACAGATGAAAAATAGTAACTTTTGTAGAAGAATAATACAACCAACCACTATATAACAGAATCATATAAATATGCTTTCAAATAATAATAAAAAAATTAACAGACTGATGTCAACAAACAGAATACTACACACATCATTAAAAAAATTAATTTTTGAATTTTGTAAACTTTCTTTACAAAAAGGAGCCCTCTCCTTCCTCCTTCCCTTACAGCATGAGAGGTGTGTGGGCATGAATTTGCACTGCACCAAGAAGCGACCAACATAACAGTGGTGAAGGCACTGGGTTCAATAATTACTGCCACCTCAAGCTGCCAAGGTGAGTCATTTTTAATTAATTGATGGTTATCACCCTCAGTCCACAAGTAATAATGTACATTTTTGTAATGTAGTTATAGTAATCATATTTTATTATACTTAAGAGTCATTTAATAACAGAAAACATTTAAAACTTTGTGTTGCACTAATGACAAAAATGCCTAATAGAGGTAAGCTTACGGACCTTGTTGATTTGTTGACAGCCAGTCCAGGTCGAGTACGTGACTCAGCATGTCTACACTTAGCTACTACACACACTCACAGACTGTTGACCAAGTGGTATTTACAGGACTTGCAGGAAGTAGCTAACACAGAAAACAAACAGTAGCGAGTCGCTAGATCCCTCAGGTAACCACAAAATCCCTATCTCCCTAAGTCATAGCCCTGCCGCATATTATAACTGGCAACAATCTGAAAACAATACAGAGGATACGCTAAATAACATAAATCAGGTACTGCAAAATATGGCTCAGTTACACCTCAGTCAAGTAACTGTTACAACGCTGATAGATTTAGAAAAATTCACAGGAATTCAGGAGGAAGACATTATTCAATTCTTGTCCAAATTTGATACAGTAAGTAAAATTAATGAGTGACATGAGGAAAAGCAGACCAAGTGATTAGATTTATACTTAGAAGGTACAGAAGCACAATATTATCAAAATGCAGTTGCAACATCACCGACAGGCAATTTAACCTCTCAGTACCTTACGCAACAGCTACTTCGGGTTTTCTCATCCAGGGAGAACAAAGCTAAATACAAAGCACTGTTGTACACGAGGAAGCATGGGCTCGAAGAACCTGCCACAGTATATATGCAAGAAATATTGAACTTAACACAAACATGGACTACAAGAATATAATGGAAACACTCTTTAGATTTGCTTCAGCCGTCAGTAGCAAAAAAACTGTTGATGATGATCAACGACACATTAGACGAAATTAAAGCAAATTTAAAGTGCATTGAGGGGGGCTAGGTTGCAGAATAAACAAAATGCCATTAAGACTGAACGTAGTAACTTGCAGCAAGAGCTAGTTTACAAGGAAGAACTTGCATAAATTAAGGAAAAAGATGAGCAAATTAACAGTAAATACATCACATACAGGAAATTATAAAAATAAACAGTCAGGTATGATACCTGCACACACGCAGCAGGACAGTGCAGGAAGCTTAATAAGAGAAAATTTTAGGCTGGCAGAAACATATAAGTGGCATTTGAACGCAGCAAGGGGCGTTGAAAGTATCCTCAAAATAACACACTGTGATGCAGATGACCTTAAATTTTGACCTAAGTGAAAGTTGAATGAAGTAACTAGAATTAATTCAACAGTGACGGTTTTGCATTACCAGCCTATGTGTTTGTCCACGAACCTACCTCGAAATCATATGGGCTACTCTGCAACAGCTTGCTCACGTCTGTAATTTTTTTAATTAAATGAAGGACCCAGTGTGTTGCTGGCCTTGATATGTGAAAGGTCCTTCAAATATAGGTTGCCCCATAACTATCAGGTGAGATGAATGTAGCAAGCGTTTAATCGAGTATGTGACTGGTTTGTCGTAATAACATGCATTAAACCAAGAAGCAAGAGCAACTTTAAAATACATATAAAGAGAGGGACTGTCCTTATATTTATTTGTAATTCACTTATTTGAGTCATTTATTGTTTGACTTGTGTGTGGCTTTAACTTTAGTTCACTGGCGGGCTTAATTTAAGAGTGATTCATTATTTATTGTGCAGTAAATTGAATAGACCATTTTCAGTTTAATTGACAATAAGTCACTAGAGCTCCCACAAACTATATAATGGTATTGGAATATGCTGGTTGGGGATTTGTCTTTTAAATAAATGTAGCAAACTATCTTTATGCAGAGGCATATCAGTAGAATGTTGTTTAAGAGTAATGTAAATAGGACTGTGGATTTTGGACTCGTGTAGCATCAGTCTGGAAGCATGTAGCGTCACTAAAATATAATAATTTATGCTTAATATCTTTTTGATTACTAATATTTTATGTCGTAACTATATGCTGTTGGTACACATTTTACTCAACTTTTCATTTGCTGTATTTTTTTTCTTAGTAACTTTTTGACATAATTTTTGATCAGGCCAAGTAATTCATGAATTTCGGTTATATGTAAGGACAGGATGCTTGCAGGCGACATCATGGCGCCGGGTCAGTATTTGTTGAAGAGAACAATCTGGTTTTCTTTCAGGAATGTGTGACGTAGCCATGGTTGGACTTTGTTGCTCCCCCACCCTTCTGTACGTCATGTACGGGCACCATAATACTTTTATTTGTGCATGACACATTTTGGCATTTATTTACTGCCCGAATAAGTAATTTTGGAGTGTTCAAAACTGTGGGAGTTCATTGTTATGTTATATAAATGTGTAGTTTTTAATTTGATGCAGTGTGCTTAGTTATAATACTCTTTATAGTTAAAAGAGGCCCGAAAGTCGGTGATACTGTTGGTCACACTGGCCGTAGGAGCGTCCTAATGTCGACCATTTTATTTTTGGAGGTGTCTTTTTTTCTTGATTGTCAGCCGAAGGTGTAGGACGTGCGTGGCACATCCACGCGAGAAAAGCGTGGGCTTGGGCGCCATCGCGCATGCCGGCCAGCTGAGCCGTCTATAGTTAATTCGCCTTAAAGTGAAATACTTTCACACCACGTGAATTTTACCAGTCACATTTTCGGTAGTTTATTGTGGTTGAATTTAGCAGTCTGGACTTGCAACCACCCGAACGGGATTTGTTGTGATGACCAACAGTAATAACAAGTATCGAGGCCTCATTGTGGTATGATGTAAGATAAGTAGACCCTGCTGTAGTAGGCATACTCAAGATATTGCTCACGCACCTTCAAGTCACCTCACAAACCCACCAGTGTTAAAAACAATTTGGTATTATCTCAGCCATGTGGTAAAGTTGTTGCACGGCCTATTGTTTATAACACGTGACAAAAATGGTTTAAGTAAAATTCACAGATACAATGTGCGGTGTTCTTTGTGGAAATATTTCCTCCACCTTCCAACTTCACTTTCGAACCCACGAACGTTTAACCCCCAAGTCTCATGTCTCCGACGAGCTACGCCTAACACTGGGACTAAGGTGTTGATGGTCTTTTATTCTAAAATTAATGGTGGACGGTACCATTATAACACCTTCTTCTCATCCCACATCTAATAATTGATACAACACTCCACAGTACTTCCGACCGACGCATAGTCAACCAATGATGAATATCCCACCATTTTCATTCATCAATATGGGTTGCCACACAGGAACATGTTTTATCACCCAGCACAAGCTCCACAAAATACACAGGAAAATGTTAGTGCAAACAAGTCAAAAGAACAGGAATCAGAAGGTTTAGAAACCTCATGCACACCAGACAATTCTCAAAACATACAAGGGAGGACTAATAAGCTAGCCTATACACAAGAGCATACATTAACTGTACACTGGATAAACAGGACCACTCCATTCAACCAACACTGGTTGATAACAGAAAAAAGAAAATAGGAAAAGCACAGCAGTAAAGTCAAAGGAAAGCATGAAAAAACAATATAATAAAAAAAAGCAGCATAAATATTGAACACGGAAACCACATACCTCAAAACAAACCAAATTCCAACCCAAAATTCCAACCCAAAATCCCAGGAAAACAAGAAAATTCGTCAGGTACAACAAAATAAAATTTCACAACCAAAAAACTCAAGTTAGTAAAATTAAGCATATTTCACAAGGAAAAATAGAATCAAAGAAAATATTTTCAGATTTATGAGGATTGTGCATGTATGAGCATTACTGCACTGCAACATGCACACAGTTCCCCAAGCAAAATTTTGAATTTCAATCAGACATTTCTAAGCAATTTAAGCAATTTTACCGGACACACTGTTGTCATTGAGGTGGCCAATCAGAGGGCAGAAAAAGGAATCGAGGGAGGGGAGAGAGAAGAGGAGAAGTGGAGACCAGACAGCTAGAGTTGGGGCAGTCATCGTCACTGCGGGGTCACGAGGTGTGGCAGCAACTGTCTTCAACGAGGGAGCAATCATTGTAGCACCAAGAAGCTACCACCACAACACCAGTAAGAGTCTTGAATAAACCTAATTGGCCGGTTTCACAGTTTCACATACAGATTCTGCAGAGTGGCAATAGCATAACCATAAGATTTTCTGTCACTCGCTGATTCCGCAGTTGTAAATAACTTCAAAGTTATTTTTCAGAACATGCCTATCCATGAAAAGAATACATTTATATACTCTGATTCATGTAAATTATCACCGAGACATACTACATAAAATTCATAATTACATCACTCACAAAAAAATCACACTCTATAGTAGTAACAAAAAAGTAATGTATAATTTTCCATAACATGTACTGTAGACGTGAAATCTTTCAATACATCATATAGGTACGCAGTGAATGATTTCAAAATGCAGTTCATAAAAAATAGATATTTCTGAACTTGAAATAAGACCAGACTGCTAAAACATCTGTTGCTCTTAAACATAAATGTATAATGATACTACTTGGTGACACTTTGAAAAAGTATATTAAGTCCATTCTCGTATACCATAATAAATATGCTGATAAAAATACATTCATACAATCCAAAAGGTTTAAGGTATCTTTATGCAGATTTACACTATTTCCATTTGCCAAATATAAGAGTAACATCGACAATTATCAAAAGGACAAGAAACACCTACAAAGACAAACACCTTGACGCTGAAGAAAACAGCCATAGCATCTGAAACCATGTTACACAAACAGACAGCAACATATAATGGTGTGTCCATGCATATCCTATCACCGTCTCTAACACTGTGACGTCACTCATTTTGTATCTGCTTTGAACTGCTCATTTAAATGCATACAAATATGTGCTTCTTTACACATCAACTGTGCTTTACAAGTTTCATGTGTCTGTATTACTAACGACCGCACATTTAAATTTTATTGGTTGTTAAATATGTGCCCATGTCAATTCAACAAAGACAACAACTTTGGCTCATTTTACTGCACTCAGTAAACGCTTTGATTAAGTCAGTATATGTTCCTCCTGTAAAACAAAACATAAACCAATATGACAAAACCGTTTTTCAGTAAATTTGGCACCACTTTGTTTTCTACTAGAAAAATGGCATACTTAATGTCACCATGATGTTTGCCAGACTTCTGATTGAATTCGAAAGAATGTAACATGTTTGGAGCAAAGCCTTCTTCACCACCCGCATGCTTAACAATTCATCATGGATCTTTCCCAACAGATTCAGTGAGATCAATTTCTGTATCCGATTGCCAGCAAGATGTTACACTATGTGAAGCACTGACATAAGTTTCGCTGACAAACTATTACCCTACGAGCCTTCCTATACCTGTGTCTGCTCCAGATAACCGCTCTTCCAAGATATTGAATCAGGCATTTTAATCAAGAACTTTCTCTATGATTGGCACATTTTCCAATGAAACCCTGGCGTCATAAACAATTTCCATAAATATCCCCTCCCGCAGTTTAAAACACATACCATGAGCTCACTAAATTTTGTTTAACTTCTACGAAAGCCTGGACAGTTTTCTGCATCATATAAAATTTATGTATTTTCTACGCACAATACCACTTGTAAAATTATCTACTTTAATTAACGTCTTCATTTTGTTTTCTCCAGTACATTTGACTGTTGCTTAAGAAATCCCTGTTGCAAGACTCATCACTTCAACAACATTAAAGGCACATGTCAGTTTGTATGATTTTATTTTATTTACAGAGGAAATGTTGATAAATTATGCACAATCACATGCTTGCCACCGTAACTGAATACCAGACATGATATGTGACCTAATTTCTGAAGTAGAAGTCATTAGCAGAGTTTGAAGGCATACTTATCATGTAATACAGACTTGTAGACACCTGCACGAAGCGACGTTCGCAGCAAGCAGGCAAGTTTGACACGTGACTGACAGGTGACACTTAAAGAGTCTGCACAGGATCTTCTGCCCATTTTCCCATTATATCATCAACACGAAATGCAGCAAAGTATAAAAACTTATCCAAGAAAGCACAGAGTTAACATAAACACAGAAGTTCTTCCCTACTAAAAGAAACAACTGAATGAATGTCATGCCTCTTAAAGAAGCATGATATATGTATCACTATATAGTGTAATGAGTTGATGATGCAGTCAGTGTTCACAGCAGTTGTAGTAGGTTTGACAGACCTGGAGTAGTGCCTCACAAGTGTTAGAAGAAGTGCGAGCAAAACAAGAATCGGCAGGACATTATGGCTTGCGGTAGAGGTTAGAAACGAACATTACATGGTGTCAGGTGTGAAAATGCAGTAAAATACATTGGGTACAACGATAATTTAGCAGGCGAATGAGTTAGCAAGTGTCATATGTAAAGCAAAGAAGTTACATCGTGTACAGAAGAATCCTCAAGGATAGGCTCCTCTGGTATCTAGAGTACTGAGTGAACAATAGGATCGTAGGTACAATGACGGGCGATTTCACATTGTGCACACAACAATTTTGATTTCCGCACACCATCGCAGTGGCCCAAATGGATCAGGAGGTTCAAACTGTTCTGGATCGCCTCAGACTTGCAGGATACATCACAGGCATCACAAGTCAAAATGTTATTATACTGCATGGGGCCCAAGGCAGATGAAAAGTTGGAATCTTTCGTCTTAATGAAGGAACAAGAGGAAAGTTATAGCACAGTGAAAGGTTGTTTTGATAAGTCACTTTGGCTGTAAACAAAAACATCTTCGAGAGGGCTAAATTATTCAAGAGGAGACATGAAGAGAGTGAACCTGCGATGTACTCACCAATGATGTGTTCAAATTATCAGAAACTTGCGAACTTCATGGGTTGAAAGATGAACTTATAACAATAGTGTTGGTTATAAGGGTGTCCGATGACAGACTGTTGGAAATGCTACAAATGGGTGGTACATCAACCACAGAGCAGGCAATTACACAAATATAACAGGCAGCAACTGTCAAATAACAGCAACAGGTGATAATGCAGCCAGAAATTGCTATTGGTATCATACATGGTGCATAAACGAGAAAATATAAAACTCCCCAGAAGCTGACCGTACCATATTAGCTGCAATGAATACGGCCAAACACAAGTGACAGACGACCTCATATGCCAGAAGCGGGCGCAAGCAGAAATTCCAAATGTGGTTCATGTCCTACACACCCATGGTTCATGTGCCCTGCTGATAAAGCGTATGAAAAAATGACACTGTGAACTATGTTCCAGGAATGTAGACGTACAAAAACTAGACACTAGGGACACAAACAAAGCAGAGGGCAGTTCTTATTACATCGGGGAGGTTTCTGCAATGGAGCTATGCTCTAACCCATGGTATATTCAGGTACAGATAGGCAAGCAAGCAGTTAACTTCAAAATTGACACTGGTCCAAATGTGACTGATGGGCAAAGAGTTAAGCGAAAGGTTAGGTATAGAAGTGAAACAGATCAACACTATGCTTTTTGGTGCATGCAAACAAGCCATAGAGGTAGTACGGGTAGCACAGACTGTCTTGTCTGTAGGTGACCAGTACAGCGAGCAAGAGATGTTTGTCGTATCAAGACAACAAGTACCATTACTTGGCAGGCAAGCTTTACAAGCATTCAACATTTCTCAGGTAGGCCGGGACAGAATAGTAGAGGAAATAAAGATCAACACGGGTGCACAGAAAACAACAGGGTTTGTTAGTAAATTCCCAGAGGATTTTTGGAATTAGGGAAGCTAAAGAAGGAATTCAAAATAGTCTTGGAAAAGGACAGTAAGACATACGTAATTGCAGCCCCAGGAAGAGTAACACTGCAGCTTAGGGACATGGTTAGTAGGGCGTTACAACAGATGGTGCAAGAAGAGGTGATTATACCAATGAGTTCACCAACAGAGTGGTGTGCACCAATGGTAGTGATACCAAAAAAAGAGAGGGCAGTGAGGATCTGTGTGGATTATACTGAATTAAACAAATTTGTATGCAGAGAACACCAGTGGATGAGTCACTGTCACAACTAAGGGAAGCAAAAGTGTCCCCTAATCTGGATGCTTCAAAGGGATTTTGGCAGACACCTTTGGACAAGAGCAGTGTAACACTAACTACATTCTTAACAATGTTTTTCGTTTGTTACTAATTCAGGTCGTAAACATCACAAGGAATGACAGTAGTAGTTAACGAAGTGAATGACATCTTAATTTTTGGTGCAACACCAGAAGAATGTGATGAAAAGGTAGAGATATTGCTGAGAAAGCTAAAAGACGAAGGATTAATGCTTTAGAGTGTCTACAGTGAAGTTTTTTTGTGCATATTGTATGTCAGGGAAAAGTACAACCAGCTGGGAAAAAACAAAGGCAATAAAGGACATGCCAGAACCTACAAATGTTAACGAACCACACCGGTTCCTGGCAATGGCATACTAACTCATGAAATTCACCCCTCACGTATTGAGCAAAATACATCTCCCTTACGAGCAATATTGATGAAAGGAAATTAGTGAGTCTGGGATAAAGCATAGAAAGAAGTAATGCAGGCTATAACAAAAGAATTAACGTAGCAGCCTACTCTTGCACATTAAAAGTGATGTGCAGAGCTCAGAATATTAGCAGATGCATCTTCACATGATTTAGGAGCTCTCTCTTCGAACAGCAACAAGATGATAAGTGGACACCAGTGCTCTATGCACTCTGATGTGCGAGCTAAACTGAAACTAGGTATGCACAAATTGAAAAATAAGCCTTTGCAATAACATGGGTCTGTGAACTGTGAAAAGTTTTGAAAATATATAATAGGTACAAGTGTTCATATCCTCGCAGATCACAAACCTCTGTTGGCATTGTTACGATCCAAGCCATTAGCAGATTTGACAGCAAGGTTACAAAGACTGCGAATGAGGCTGATGTGCTTCAGATTCACCTGGCAACATGTACCTGAAAAGGGCTTTCATGTGCCTGATGCACTGTAGGGTAAGAAATGTTGTGTTAGTGTAGGGTTACAAAAGTAAATCTAGACATTGTGAATATTTCAGAGTAAGAGAGAGGTGTAGTGTTACTGTAATATGTTGATGATGCATTTAGTGTTGACAGTAGTTGCAGCATTGGCAGACTTAAAGTAGTGTTAGACAAGAGTTAGTAGAAGCGGAAGTAAAACGAGCATCGACGGGATGTCATGGCTGATGGTATAGGTCAAAAACGAACACTACTTACCCTCCCGATTAACCGGGTGCGGCTTAACCGGGTGCGGCTTAACCGGGTTGCGACTTAACCAAGGCCTTTTTTAATTTAAAAAAATATCAAACATTATTTTTGTATTTGCTGTAACTTGTGATTTACGTAACATAAATGCTGTGATTCACGACATAAAATGCTGCAAAATTTACTTTATATGTGTTACTACACATTTAACCTTTGTAACATTTTGAAAATGTGGTATTCAATGTTTCACAAACGTGACCTTGTAGGCCAAGCGTGCACATATTTGACGCGCCCTTGTGAACTGTGCTCGAGGGAGACAATCCTGTTATATGTCGTAGCATGCTACGACTGGCTTACATGCCAATGGTTTCGTGGCATTACATGGTTGAGTCACTGTAAATTGATTAGTCTTGAAGTGTTTGGGTCTGTACAGGTGTGAGTTTTAAGTAGTGAATACAGTAGTCACGTCTGGTAATAAATGCAAACCAATGGTGTTTTATACTAAACAAAAACTAAAAATTATTGATGAACTAGAGAAAGGGAGAGGTGAACCTGAACATGGTACATTAAAGTCCAGAAAAACAGTCAAATTTTCTTATGATAAGTCAACGTCTCTAGCAATGCCTTTTACAAAGAGCCATCCCAACATTTGCTGGAGTAATCTAGGGAAACCATGGAAAACTGAAAGCAGGATGGCTGGACCTCGGTATCGAACAAAAATCCTTCTGAATGTGATTCCAACGTTTTACTGTTGCACCAACTTATTCTGTACTTGAGCCAATTGAGTAAAAACTATTGGAGTTAACTTTTCCAAACTAAAAAAAAAAACCCTGAATTTTTCTGTTAACACTGTGAAATCATCTTGAAGTGTGTAAAGCTGGGGTAGCGTGCTGGCTTGAGTAGGCTAGCAGCGCGCTGTCTTATCTGCGTTGCAACAGGCAATGTCGTTGACTGTATGGCGAGGGAAGGGAACATATGTCTGCCGCCACTTACACTCAGTGTTGCCACACTGCGCCCGTGTACTGCTTATGCACACACATAATATAACTATATATGTTGTTATAATTGCTATGTTTGTCTTATCAGTGTAAAGCATTGCTTCAAATAAATACTTCCGCTTACACTTAATGCTTATCTGTTTGTACTTAAGTCATAAACATTTTGATATTTTGCTTAATATTTTTTTATTTTTTTTCAATAATCGGATTAACCAGGTATTTGATTATCCGGTAACCCTAAGCCAGTCACTACCCCGGATAATCAAGAGTAAAATGTAGACAATATTCTTAGTTCTACAAATGACAAAACATTTTCAAAACAGAAGGCAGTAGTTTATAAAGTATCCTGTTATGGTAGAAAAATGTATATAAGTCAAACTGTCAGGAAAATATCTGTAATAAATGAGCATATCAAGGTCTACAAATATGATAAACAGTCACAGAATTTAAACACAGTATCGACTTTGACATAGCCAATATCAGCGATTACAGACTAAGAACAATTAAAGAGGCAATAGAAATCCAAGTTACCAAACAGGAAGATTGATACAAATTCAACAAAATATGAGCACATCTCTTTATGTACAACAGAAAGGAAAGTGACCAAAAGTCACTGATCACAACTCTACAGAATCGGCAGACCACCCCAGCTTATCAGTAGCTATCCAACCTATGATTGACCAATGAGCTCAGCCAATCAGGAAGCAGCAACACAAAGACAAGATATAAAAGACCCCAAATCATCTGTACCAGCCTGACTTCTGAAGATGGCAGCTGCAACAACCACCAAAACATTGAGAAACAAATCAACTTTCAACACAGATCAAACCCAGAAGCCTATAACAAGATGATCTATATTGATGTGAAATGTTTTAGTTTTGTGCCAATGTCGAGATGGCTTGAATTATCTGCTATACTTTAGAAACTCCAATGGACAACTAGCAGCAAATAGGATGCAGTCCCCAATTTTTAAGGCATTAGTTAGTTAAAATTTAAATTATTTTTAATTATCTTGATTTTTCATTTCTTTTGGTAACTAATTTGATTCTCAATGTCAACTTCAGCCAGTTGGACATTTCTTTCACAACCTACCGTCTACTAGACCCATCTACCAGGAAGTGTCACAAGTTTTTAACTGAATGCACAGTAGTCAACCGTTAGCTGTGGTCATGACAGCTAGCGAGCATACACTCCTTGCGCAAGAATACAAGCAAATATCTGCAGCATATGAGAGATGTGCCCGGCATTCCAGGTTATTGATCAGAAACGCAGCAAATTGTCTTGGGCACCACTGGTCTGCTGACGTGTTGGTTCGAGTGATGGTGCAGGGCAGTGAGGATTCGTGAAAATCAGTAAATGCAGAAGAATTTGTGGAAGGATGGCTCCCTCATCAAGCGGATGGTGCCTTGCTGCACATTTTTTTGTAGTTTGTTTTGTTGTTTTATCAAGAAGCTGTAGGTTGGATGTTCCCTCGAGGAACACTGCAATGTGTTCAAAGAAAAATACTAGGGCTTATGCCCTGTAAGTAGGATGGGTGTGCTTATTTATGTAAGAGTTGTGTGGTGTAAAGATGGGGAGTAACGAGCCAGCCTGAGTGAAGAGTACATGGGTCTAACTAGTTATTTATTGCTTCAGCCAAGCAGTGAGTGAAGCATTGAACACAGCAAATATGTGATAACTTTTTCCTTCAGCTGTAGTCAAGGTAGTTTTAATTTTTTTATTTTTTCCTCTGATGACAAAAAAGTTGTTTGTAATTTTAATGTTTTATTTTTATTAGTACCACAAGTTAACTTCTAATTTTGCCGAATTTACAGATAAGTAATAACCTCTGCATACTATTTTCTTTCAGAACTGACTGGTGGTCCTACTAGTTTATTAATGTTATACTTCTGAAAAAATTTTACCAATATTTATTAAATCTTGAGTCCCCTTTTTTCTTTCTTTTTATTTTATTATTTACGTTTTGGTTGTTTCCCAGAGAGCTCAGGGAAATCAGTCCTGCATGCTGGGCAGACTCTCTTATGTTTTACAGCCTTTTAAATAAAAGTGTAAGATTTCCTTTTTTTCTTATTTTTTTTTTTTTTTTTTAATTTTTGACTCAGACATAGAATTAATTTTTTACCCTTTATTACCTTCTTAACATTACCTTTACTTCCAAACAGCACCTACTGCAAACTTAACTACTGTGTGCAAAGCAAGTACATTCATTTGTTCTTTTTTTTTCTTTTTAATTTAACCAGACTTTCATGTCCACATTCATACCTACACACTAAATTTGTTTCTTAACTTATATGTCAGCCTATCTGCGTAGTGATGATCCCAAGTTACGACCTCTTGCGTGTCACTTATTCCTGACGTATAATATTTGGTGGTTGGTGCCGGCTAGTTGCTTGTTGTTTTGATTATGCCAACTACGAAGCAGGAACAAGACAATTAAACTTTAAACGCCATTATACAAAATTAAATTGTGGTTTGTGTGCCAAAAACGTGACAAGTGGAATATTATGTAAAAAGTGTGACAAATGGTTTCACTTCGAAAGATGTTATAACGTCAAAAACTCATTAATACCAATGAAATAATGGTTCTGTGCTTCGTGTGTAAACGACACAATTCATACAGATGTTATGTCAGACATTGCATCCAAGCAAGAAGATCTAGAAAAATTAATTATGCACCTGAAGCAAGAGATAAAGTCATTAAATAAAATAATTAGTATACTTCAACAAGATCTGAAGAACGTGGAACGATGTAATTGTGTAAAGCAAGATGGAAAGAAAACTTGGACAGATGTCGTCAGTAGAAGCAATGAAGATCTAGTGTCTACATCTCGGAAGGTATTAGATGAACAAATTAGTACTAGGACAAATGAAGAAATACATGTGAGTAATTATACATCTTTTAATACCTTAGGTTCAGTCCCGAACTAAAACAAAAAGAAAAAAGTTTTTTATTCACTGATAGCCATGGTCGTGATGTTGCAGTTGGCTTAAATTTAGTGTTAACAGATTTGATGGTTACTCGAAATGTAAAGCCAGGAGCAGGAATTGAATTCAATATAAATGATATAGATGAAGTTAAATTGCAATTGTAGTGTTATTTGCCAGAAGTAATGATGTATATAGAAAATAAAAGTTCAACAATGTTGGAGAAACTGCAGCAAACATTTGTAGAATTGAATGTTAACGTTGTGATGTCGGAATTCTAACTAGATATGACTTGCGTTATTGGTCAATTGTTATTAAGGAGATCATAAGTGATAACAAGAAAAAAACATTAATATGTAAACAGCTCGATTATACTACTGTTGTATTAACCTAAAATTTTGAAAGGAACTTATATTCAAGTAAGCGTATTCACTTTAATAGTAAAGCTAAAGAGAATCTAACTTCATTAATCTATAACCATATTAAAAGAATTTATTAATAATGAACAGGGAAACTTTATTAAATGTCTGAAAATGTTATCTGCTTCCAGGGTACTGATACACTCAAACCTAATGTAAAAAATATAGATGCTCAGCTTGAAAAATCAGATTTTATGTTTTCTGTAAATCATATAAAAAATTATACTTACTTAAATGTAACTAACATCATACAGAATAAATCTGAGTCAATTTTAATGTCTAGTAATACTATTCATAGACAAGTTCAATTCATTCAGTGTTTAAAAAATTATTGGTAAATTTAATACTGTACACAAACATATAAGAGGGTTATCTAATAAAATATCAGAAATACTTATTTGTATTGATCAAATTTTAAGAAAGTATGGGCATATTGCCAATGTTTTTTACTGAAACTTTTTTATCTGAAACTATTTATATGTATGCTAAAATTCTTGGATATGATTGTAAAGCAAGTTATCATAGAAGAGGTAAAAAAATGTGGTGGATTTTCCATTTTTGCTCAGAATGAATTGGTGGTAACTGAAATTGATGTAACATTCTTATTGTATTGTTAGTGATTTTGAATGTTCATAAAATTCAAAGCAGGGTGAGTTTGAATTCGACCGGCAAACTATGTGGGAGGATTCCTTACGCAAAATAATGTAGGGTTTAAACTTAACAGGTTGGACTGAAACGCATATTACAACTACATGAAAATAGATGTGCAGAATCAATTTTAATGAACCAATCAAAAAAATGCTGGATGTATCGCAAAAAACATCAGGATATGTGTTGGAGGATAAAAAAACCTGTTTTCTGGCAACATTATATTGGTATGAATCAACCCCTTTTGTGGCAAAATGGGATACGCGAGATTGCAATTGTGCGGCATTTTGTACCCGCAATGTTGTCTCGTGGTTTGATGCCTGTTTATGAAAGAACATGTGTTCAACAAAAAAAAGTTCGCCTTGGTAAAACACCCTCCGGCCAACCGTTTCCCCAAAAAAAATAACCGTAGCATCTGCAAGTAGATTGGAGTGGCGTTCTTCAATGCCTGTGTGGTTAGGCAACTAATCAGGCACTGCTAATATAAGGGTGGTGGTGGTCAGGCGGCCACATCTCTTTGCACCAACGTAGGCTATGCTGGTTCGATACCCGGGGGTCACCTCAGTGTGCCACATGTGGTCGGTAGGTTGACCCGGGGATCACCCATTACACCCCCCCTTTACATTCTGGCATTGCTACATACACACATCGTTACCCCCTTCCCCAAATGGCTCGACAGCAATTGCTGTTTAGAGCCACCCACATCTCTCTACCACACAGCTACCACATATGTATGCAGGGGAGTCCAGCAGGGTAAATGAGAAGCAGGCAAGTATGTTCGTCCAATTTATTTACACAATGACACCAACAAGGAAGGGTCGATTAAACTGCCTCCATTTTCCACACGTAGTTCGCAACAACGCACCATTTTTTGCTGGACACATGTGAAGACATGTTGCCTGTTGGAAATTTTGCCAGCCACTGTGAAGATACGTCTAAAAATATCTTCACTTAGCACCTGGGTCTCATACACGTGGCCCCGCATCAGACCCCAAAAGAAGATGTCCAACAGGTTAAGGTCAGGAGAACATGCGAGTCACACAACGGGTCCACAGTTGCAGATCCATTGGTCAGGGAATGCATTGTTCTGGTACGAGTGGACGATATACGCACGATGGCCTGGGGCACCGTCATGCTGTAACCACATTCGTTGTCTTGTTTGCAATGGCAGTTTAAGGTCGGGTGAACATGCAAGCCACACAACGGGTCCACCGTTGCCGATCCATTGGTCAGGGAGTGCATTGTTCAGGGACGAGCGGACGATATACGCACGATGGCCTGGGGCACCGTCGTGCTGTAACCATATTTGTGGTCTTGTTTGCAACGGCACACCCTCTAATAACTCCGGAAGAGGTCTTGTCACATCCATGTGGGCAGTCTCCCGCAACGCAACCGGCGGTGCAGTGTATTAAACAAAGTGTGTTGAGGCTGCCTTCTGTTCGGATATCGCTCTCTGTACAAGCCTGGGCTGCTTTTGCATTAGCCCCCTACCTCACTATACACACGATGCATTTCGGCGAGTTTGGACCACGAATAGTGTTCCATAGCAATGCAGAGTACAGCCTCAACCTTCACAAACACAACTAGTGTTTTCCAGCACTGTTGGAAAACAGTGCTCAAACATCACATGTACCGGATTCGACTCCACAGCACGCCATTCTGAGTGCCACACAGGTTGCACTCTCCCCCCACCTTTCCACCATACTAATGTTCGCAGATTTGCTGATACATTTCGCCAGAGGGTATTTTATCAACGCGGCAATCAGATTTTTAAACATGCTTCCCACCGGGCATCGAACCAGCATCGCCTACGTTGGAGTAAAGGGATGGATGTGGCCGCCTGACCACCGCCACTCCTGTAGAAGCAGTACCTGATTAGTTGCATAACCCCACAGGTGTTGGGTAACACCACTCCAATCTACCCGCAGATATGTCGGTCATTGTTTTTGGGGAAGCGGTTCGCCGAAGGGTGTTTTACCAAGGCAACCTTTTTTGTTGTTTAACATATGTTCTGTCATAAACAGACATCACACCATGAGACAACATTGCAGGTACGAAATGCCATATGACTGCAATCTCGTATACCCCATTTTTCTACAAAAGGGGTTGATTCGTACCAATCTCATGTCGTCAGAAACAGGTCTTTGTATCCTCCATCACATATCCTTATGTTTTTTCCAATACTTTCAGCGGTTTTCAATGGATTCATTAAAATTTATTCTGCACATCCATTTTCATGTGCTCATAATGCCTTCAATATGCTTTTCCGGCCAAACTGTTAAATGTAAACCATTCCTTATTTTGCATAAGGAATTACCCCACACAGTTTGTCGGTCAAATCAAACTCCCCCTGTATTGAAATTGGTACTTTCCTTCTAATGAAAGTATACAGGGCACCTAATGGTATTTTCAATCATTCATTAAACAATTTGAGTTAATTTTATTGGCTTATATACACAATATTGAAATTATAATTAATGATGATTTTAACATAGATTATTTATGTGAGAGTAAATTCAATATTGTATTGAGTAACCTTAAGTTATAATATTGTATCCCTAAAAGATTTTCCCCCCAAAAAATATCAATCATTCAGGTACAGTAGAACCTTGTTAATCTGTGATTGTCGGAACCAAGGTAACCACAGATTACCGCATTTCACGGATTAACCATTAAAATTTGGGAACTGTTTGCCACACATGTGCCTGCGGCATGCAGCTGTGTATAAAGGTCTAGACCGAGAAACACTACAGATCCCGAGTCCCGCTATGCCTTGGTGCTGATGTAACAAGCTATGCCTTGGCGCTGATGTAACAAGAAAAAAAAAAACTTACAGCAGGCACAAGCAACCACAGTGCTTCTATTGCTACACACTGTCCCTCTCATTCGCCCCCTTATCAGTAAACTCCTATCGTATGCGTCAGCACACCACATACATGCACACGCACGCACACACTCTGACGTATTTCCTTCAGCCTAAACCGGCTTCGCTTGGCATCTCACTCTAACAATGATTCACTGCTTCTTGATACTGTACAAGCTTACGCTGCGCTGCAAGATAATGACACTGATAGTATTTTTATATATCTAGACATTCAAAACAAGGCTGGACATTTACATAACTCAAAACACAAAAGAAACTGTGACAACTGGGGCCTTAAACAATAAGATAAGCCGTCTGCTTCAGAAATGTGTTTTCTTCCTTTTCTTCTACAACAAGATTTACAGATATTCTCAAGCCTAGAACAAGTTCAATTTTATGGCTGGTAGTTACCATCAGAAGTGATGAGTTATTTCGGACACCGCATCTCGTCTTCGCAAAGCAAGGAAGATAGCTTGTCTCCTCTCCTTATCTACACATTTCTCGGTAGTGCTGAGTGGTTGCACAGGCAGCGGAAGTGTCTGCCTTGCCTTTCCTTCTGCTGTATTAATTATGATCTTGTATTTGGTAACGAAATCCAAAGTGTTCCTTTAACTGCTCATCTCAATAAAAAAATCACGTCTGCATGGTTGTTAATAATCGTTGTAAGTAAATCAGCAGTAGAAATTATGATAAAAAGTCATAAATAAAGTTCTTTATCAATAAACCATAGCAGAAAATGCAATTTGAAGTTAAAGCATAATGACTGAAAATGACTACAGATATTCTGAACCTTGTCACATGTAAAAGGGCGCTGTTTTATTTTTAGAGAAACGCATATGTTTGGGGTGGGTAGAGGGTTGAGTTTTCACGCCGAAATGAAAATTTTGGAGATGTCACAATGGCCAATGTATTATCAGTATTAGTACATTGAAAGAAGAGAAAGAGGCCAGCTGGTGATGGTGTAGCAACGTCAGAAAGCCTAAGCACTCTTCACACGAAACACTAGCCGAGTGCGCACACTGTCTGCTTACTACCCCCATCGGTCCTCCCCCTTTTCATTTCAGTCACAGACACCTTGTCTCCACAATACCAAACCAGACTGATTGGCTGCTGCAGCCCTCCCACTCCCTTACAATCCATTTCCGGCCCCTACCTCCCTCCCGCATCCCTTACACAACCATTCTCCCCCTTGTATTGTCGTTTTTTCAAACCACAACATTCTCCTTTCTTCCAAGCCACGCGGTAAACATAAGAGACTGCCTAACGCCGGCTTGCAGAGCTTGTTTGCCGGCCCGTGAGTGGCTAATTATATGCGTTGTCATGATGTAATTTTACACAAGTATTTTTGACACTTCTAAAATCATCCTGAATTATCAGATTCCTGAATCAGAACATCACAGATTAACTAGGTTCTACTATACTGCGACCGACAATGTTTTTTGTCAATATACCTTACTGTCCGCCGCCAGCTCTGAGTCCCTGGTGTATATGCATTTTTCGTTGTAAACATCATGTATGCCATAGTTAAACAGTAGCAAACTCATCAAACTTATAACGTTACTTTGGCTAGTACATGCGTCAACACTATATCAGCCTCGTCATATTATTTATATATTTACGAATGAAAATAGCATGCTAGCCATGGACTCAGAGCTGGCGTGCGGACTGTATACTATACATTATTGTGTTTATCGTTTAATTAATGGTTTATCTGATCATGATGCCCAATTATTAACTATAAATTTCAAATCATTGAACACTGATCAGGTAATACCATGATGAAATGGAGATTGTGTACTAAAGATTCAATTTTCTGTTTTAATAAGGATCTTCTTAAAGACTGTAATTGGAGCAATGATATACCATGTAATAACACAAATATCATGATTAATACTTTTTATACATAATGTAATAATAAAAATTTAATAACTGTTTTTATTAAAACTAAAAATAAATTTTATAGTAAAGATATCCAGACTCAAAATAAAAGTTGTTTAACAAAAGGTATTTTAACCTCTTGTACAAACAAGAGGAGGTTATCGATAATACTACCTGATTCAAATTATAATTCCCTTAAGAATCGTTACAAAAATTACTGTAAAGTTTTAAAGAAAGTTATTTTAGCAGTTAAATCAAATAATGTTATTCAACAAATTACCACTGCTACGAACCCAATTCATTTTGCTAGGAAAACCACAAAAGCAGAAAATGGGAAATCAACTACTGAGGGTACAGATCAAATAAAGTTGATAATTAACAATAATTTAACTAAAGGTTCTAAAACTTTAGTTAATGCCTTTAATGATTATTTTGTCAATATTGCTACAAACCTCATAGCAACAAATAAGACTACCACTACACATTTAGATACAATCAAAATACTTGAGGCGTCGCTAACGGCCCAAATTCCTAATATTACATTTCAGTACACTACACCTCGCCAAATACTTAAGGGGTATGGAAAGGTACGATGTCGAGCGGGTGACTGGAACACTCAATCGTCAATAAAATCTGAACTACTCATCAAATTTCGATGAGATTTTTTGCCGAGTAGATATTTTATCAGCTGACGTTTATATATATATAACATTATGAGGTAGTATGCTTTACTTTCAAGTAAAAAATTAAAAACGGTTTTTAGAAAAATAAAGGCTTGAAACCACAAAATCTACAAAAATGGGAAACTGTAATGTTTATAATTTTTAATGCGATAATGTCTGGACCTCTATGATAACAGAATTTCAAATATACTCGCGTTTTAATTTGAAATAATTTTACTATCCGAAAATCTCTGCGCAATAGGTTTACGGATGTTAAAATTATTTTCATATGAAAACGCAAATATTTTTGAAATTCTGTTATTATAGAGGTCCAGACATTATCGTATTAAAAATTATAAAAATTACAGTTTCCCATTTTTGTAGATTTTGTGGTTTCAAGCCCTTATTTTTCTAAAAACCGTTTTTAATTTTTTACTCGAAAGTAAAGCATACTACCTCATAATGTTATATATATAAACGTCAGCTGATAAAATATATACTCGGCAAAAAATCTCATCAAAATTTGATGAGTAGTTCAGATTTTATTGACGATTGAGTGTTCCAGTCACCCGCTCGACATCGTACCTTTCCATACCCCTTAAAACTATAAATTCTATGAAAACTACGGATCCTTAAGGGTACAATGAAATTACAAGTAAAATTGTAAAACAATGTTTATCTCCTATTAGTAGACCTCTCAGATACATTTGCGACCAAATGTTGGAATCTGGCATTTTTTCTGATAGATCAAAAATTGCCGTTAGTAAACCTATGTTTAAGAAGGGCTTAGCAACCAATATGCCCAATTATAGGTCCATGTCATTATTAACAGTTTTTTCTAAAATCTTTGAATGAGTTAAATACTTAAAATATGTCTATTAATAATGCAGTTTATGATCTTACTAACAGTATTCTCACAACTTTTAATCAAGATCAATGCCCAATTGCAATATTTTGTGAAATTACAAAGGCCTTTGATTGCGTTAACCACTCACTCTTAATAAACAAGCTAAAATGTTATGGCATCAGAGGAAAGTTATTTCAGTTGTTAAAATCACATTTAGAAAACAGAACTCAACAAGTAATAGTAGACGGTACATTATCTGCTAGTAACCTTCTTAATAAGGGTGTACTGCAGGGATCTGCTTTAGGCCCTTCATTATTTATGTTATACATAAATGATTTACTCCAATTTATCGGTTCTGTTATCTTTACTATTCTTTTTGCAGATGATACGAGTTTATGAATGACAGACAAAATTATTCAAAAATCCTAGAATAAATCAATATTTCTATTTGATAAACTTAACTGGTTTACGGCCAATAAACTGGCATAGAATATAGAAAAAATCCAGTTAATGCAAATTTTAACAACAAATGCAAATTCAAACTTGGAATAAAAATTGAGTGAATGAGAGATTTTGGTCAGCGCTTAACATCGAGGTCTTCAGCGCTGGTGAGGGGTGACATGAGGTGAGTATGGATCAGTGTCAGAATGAAGGGGCGGGGAAAACCGGAGATCCCCGAGAAAACCTGCCAACCAACAGCATCGTCTGGCATTTGCGAAAATCCAGGGACAAACCCCGCTGGGAATTGAACCTGGATTGCCTTGGTGGGAGGCGAGTGATCTGACCACTGGCCCGAATCAAAATAGAAACTTTAAAAAATAGATAATAAAGAAGCAACAACAGTTAAATTTTTAGGGGTGAACATCGATTCTAGATTAAATTGAAAAAAATTGTGTACCTAAATTATTGCCTAAACTTTCTTCTGCACGTTTTGTAATTAGAAATACTGCTAAGATATTATATTCACGGGCCATCAAATGGTATATCATTAATATTTTCATTTTTTTTATCCTTTGGAATAGTGTTTTGGGGTAATTCTGTAGATCACATAAAATAATTTAAAGTTTAAAAAAGAGCTATAGAGCAATAGCCAGTATGAAACTAATACATTCTTGCCGTGATTTGTTTAAAAAATATAAAATGTTGATATTATTTTGTCAATATATTTTTCTGTCTTATGTTTTGTAATAGATAAACCAGATTTATTTTTTAAAAATTCTGAGGTTCATTAATATAATACTCGCAAATCTAAATATTTGCATAAGCCTACTACGAAGCTTAAAGCACCAGAAGGGTGTCCCGTATTCGTCCTCTGTTATATATGATAAGTTCCAAATTCACTTCAATTAAATTATAATGCAGATAGTAGTGTTTTTAAACTTAAATTAAAAGCATTTCTGATCACTAATTCTTTTTATACAATTAATGAATATTTGGAATATAAATAATTTGTATGTATTTTACTTTTGTACCATTCATTGTTGATTTAATTTTAATCTTGACTTGTTCTATAGCCTCTGGCTTTAAAAAAATTATGATGATAAACAAAAAAATAAAAAAAAAGGACTTCAGTTGTTTTTCTCTGGGTCTTTGTTTGGCTTAATAACAGCAAATAATGTATGGTAGTCTATTGTAAGTTAGGTTAAGAACAGTTATCATACTGCGTTCTGTTTACAATTCTGATTGGTACTTCACAGTAGTTGCAAGTTTTCTGCCATCAGTTGTTGCTGTTAAGAGCCAGTGCTGCCAACCTGATTTTATTGTATCTTTCCTGACATTGTTTTACTGGTTTTCAGTGTGTTGGAATTTTTTGTGTTCATGCTAGGATCACAGTACAGTTCGTGACATAAGTCATTATTAAATGATAATTTATTTTTAAGGTAATATTTGACAGAATTCAGAACCAAAATATTTTAAAACATTTTACTCAGTAGTTTTTGACTGAGTTGTTTTTGTTCTCTGTTATTTCATGTGTGGATATGTTGTATACACTGATTTTACATTATTGCTTGTGTTTTTCTACAGATGATGATATAGTCTGATTAGCAAGGCTGATTGTTATCTCTGTTGTAATTGTAAGTTATTTTTAAGTTTTTCATAAGAAGTTTTTGTGATGCTAGCAGATGAGCATAATGGTACAAAAAAGCAAGAAATTGAAACTGAAAGGAGAAAGTACATCAACCATATCTGACACTGATACAGCTACCACATTAAGTGACTCGGAAAGAAGTGATGAGCTCATATTCCTGAGTGAATATGCAAATAACTTTGTATGGTAAGGCTCTGGACACTGCTGAGAGTGTAAACTTAGTTTTTCAGTTTCAGACGAACTTTGAAGAAAATTAATTTAATCCACAGCCAGAAATTCAGTCTGAGATCTGTATATAGACCTATAGGCACATTTCACTGAAAGCCAGAGGAAGACATTGAGGACTTTCTCAGGTGTTCCAAGCATGTTGCTAGGGCAAATGGGTGGGATGATCTGAAGTGCACAAATTATTTTCCCTCCTTTTTTAAATAGGCAGTGCTTAAAGGTACGAGAGTCACGAAAACAAATCAGCTGACGTCACAACCCTATCTGGATTTTCGACTAGTGTAAGAAACATTTACACAAGTGGGACTGTCAGAGGATATAGAATTGAAATTGCGGCAACACGTACATGAGAAACGTAACAGAGTACAGCAATTCATGTATGATGTTATGAGTCTTCGCAACAGGTTAGATCTTAATATGTCCATTAACCGGAAAATTAAGATTATTTTGGAAGGCCTTAAGCCTGATATAGTTGAGCACCTTTGTTGTTTGACAACAATTGAATGGAAGAGTTAGGGTACAAAACTATCTAAAATTAAAGCAAGAAAACAGACTGAAGATGTTGGGAGGAGGTACTGACCCTAAATCATTAAAGGTTAAAACAGTTCATGAACCTTCTAGGAGTGCTCCTGCCACAGTCCGAAATCATTTATTTGAATGATTGCAAAATAACTGAGATGTTTTGGGGAAACAAGTCCTAATGCTAACTGAGGAAGTGCGTCAAGTAAATAAAAACAGGCCAGTGTGTCCTTCTGGACCAAGTAGTGAGGGTCGAGAGGGGTGAAGGGGAGGAATAGGTTTGGGAAAGAATAAGGAAGCAAAGGGAATGCCAGGAAGAAACCTGTCACAATCTTAACAGTGGCAGAGCAGTGGTCAAGACTAGTTTTGGGGTGAAAATTAGAACTCTAGGGTGTTTAGTTTGATTTGTACATCAGATGGAAGACCTATTTGCCATCTGTGAAAAACGCAAGGCACATTCAGAGGGAGTGCACCCAGTATTACACACAGGGGACAGAAGGGTGATTCATGTAGTGAGTGTGGTTCAGCTCGACAATAATAAACCGGGACGAATTTCAAAGAAAGGGTGCTTTCCCTTACAACTAAAATACTTAATTCTGAAATCCCCATAGTTCTTGACAGTACAGCTGAGGTCAGGTGTGACAGGACTGAGCAAGGAGGATGTATATAGTTATCTGGAGAAAACACGGTATAGGGAAAGCTACACTGCGGGGTGAAGCCAGGTATCGGCGTTTATTCCCTGCTTCTTACACTGGAAGAAAACGAAAGCGGCCACATCTCACCATGCGCGGCCGAAAAAATTTTCAAACAAAACACGCCATCGCTGCAAAAAAACCCAACCAAATGGTTTCAAAATTTTACTGACGAACCTTCAAACATTTCTGCCGCTGACGCAGGTGTTACTTTTCGATATTTGTTAAAAGTTAATTTGTAAAAAATTATCAAGTAAACTGTTGCTAATAATTTTTGTGAACGCGCAGTGCGAAAAGTAGCATCATGGAAACTTTTTCGTTTGTAAAGTTAGATGGGGGGTTGCTGCGTATGAAATGAAGAATGAGAGTCAAATCTCATTTATATGGCACCTATGGACGATTTCTCCAAGTCATTTACTTTTTGCGACGAATTGAAGTTGAACTTTTTTCAGTCGCTACGGAGAGCAGAAGCTTTAGCTTTCCTAGTTACATGTCATCAGTTTTATGTAATACACACATTACATTATATGTTTTATTGCATACTTTTGTGATTATTGATGTTGATAATTACTATTTCTAAACAAACAATAATCTGTCGTTTGTAAATGCTGTACAATCTATTAATATACACGGAAAACTATATTTTTTAAACTGCGCGGCTGTTTTGAACTGTCTAAAATATCATGCTGTAAGTTGGTTCCTTAATTTGTTACATATGTCCAAAATTATACATACAAGGATGTTTCAAAAACATAGGGCAAACTTCTGGAGGCGATGTATAATGAAAATTCATTTAGGTTTCATAATGAGACTAATATTCGCACGCAATTATTATGGTAGATAACTATGCACCCTTGGAAATGAAATTATCTTCATTTTACTACTGTAAAATATCGGCAACCCCTTAAAAATAAACTATACTGTCCAGTATTTCTAATGAAGGGTAGCCATTTGCGGAATAGTTGCTTCAAAAGTTGAATATATTGTTAGATTAAGGCAGTATGCAAAACGACATTGTTAATTAATTTTTTCACCATATTTCACACCATTAAAATTTAAACAATTCAATTTCAAGGGTGAACGTTTCCCTTAATATTTTCATAAAATATAACTATCATTAAACAATCAGCCCTTATTTTTTGTCCGGGATCACGCCCTGAAGTTTGTCCCGAACTTTGATAAACTTCCTGTACGTGTCTCAATTTAGCCTATTGCATTATTGTAGTTTGGGTACAAGCAGCTTTGTTTAGATTTATCTTACGAGGGTTAATTCAAGTCATGGTTTAAACATAGTTTTTCTCATGTGAACGAAATATTTTTGGAATGTTATCAATGCACTATACACTTACCATCGTTTACATATTCTTGAAATAAATTAAATAAATTTTACATTACAACTTCTGACAAACGGTACTGACAACGCCGGTTATATTTTTTTTAATGAGTAATCTCACACTAATAATGTGATATTAATTTTAAAAATTTACAACTATTTTATTTAAACAACAATTTTTCTGCAGACGTAGCTTTTGGTTCACAAGGCGAGTTTGTGGTCGTTTTGTCCATAACTGATCAATATGAAGCAGCGCAATATAAGGAATACCTTATCAGCTAACCTCCAAAGATTGTTGCTTCATTTGTATGGCAAGCGAGACCACTGTAGGCCTATTAAATTACTCTTTACACAGTTGTCCTTATTTTAATATTAAACGTTGTAGTATGATGGAATTTGATTTTCTAACTGCATAACGGTATGCTACTGATAACTACTCAAAATGCGAGAACTAAACAATACATCATTGTTTTAAAGAATATATTGTAAAATGGGTCAACATTTGCGACACAGTAAACAAATTGGATTACGCTAGTATACATGTAACAATTTAAAAATTTTCAGCTGGCTAGTGCGACAGTATCTGCGTTCTTTGACTTAACAGCACAGCATTCGTGATTATTCAGTAAACTTTTACATGTTATACATTACAAGGGTTTTGTTTTGCCACACACATTAAAACTCGTTATAGATGTTAGGTAACAGGTTCTTGTGACTTCGCATGTCATATTCATATTACAATTTCTCTTTCACAACAAAATTAATAAATACTTAGCACTTAAGAAACTGCAAATATGCAATATTTTGCATTAATTGTAGAAAGTTTTAAAAATTTAAACCGTTACTTAATTTACTATATCAGTCTTACATTAAAAGATTCGAAATTATTATGGTTGATACATTTATCCTTGTGGTGATAGTAATATTCAAGTTGATAACGCAACACTATTGTAAACATAAATATACACTTACACATATGGCCAATAGGGCATACGTTCAATAGACAAATTAAAATGGAATACGAATAAACGTAGTGCCTTTTCGCTAAGAATAATTTTTGTACTATTTTACTACAGTTTTATATATATATATATATATATATATATATATATATATATATATATATAAGGAAGGAATTTGTTACGGTTTATAAACACTGATACGCATAACTGACTGACATGACTAATTATATTCAAAGTTTAGCTGGAATCATTTTGGTGATGTTGACTTCAAAGTAAAAATTTCAGGGACGTTTGAAAAATAATAAAATTAATTTCCCCTGCCCTAACAAAACAACTAAGGAGATGAGGAAAAATCTAACATATATTCCAAAAATAATCGATTGAAAATTCGTAACTATTTAGTAGGTGAACAAAAAGTGGCGTAAAGACAAAAAAATTAATATCTGAATTTAACAAATGCAATTCAAAATATATCAAATTATTCTCCTTGCGGAACTAAGAAATTAATTACTAAAATGCACGTGAAATCAGTCAGATCTCAATCGTGGACAAAACAAAGTTACAAGAATGGAAATAATGAAATAAGTAGGGCATGTAAAGAATACCACAATGGCGCGAAAGATACAAAAATGACAACAAAAATTAATGTGCACGTGAAGACATACATTACTTACATAATTGTTGTTTCGAAACCTTTTTAAATATTTTCGTAGCATCATCATAGCGCACATTAGTTACTTGCTTTCTTTGCCGGACTAAGAACGTTCTGCAAATGTGGAGTTACATATATCCAGCTATCATTTGACGATATTTTTGTTTAATATATGGTAACTTATGTGCTCGTGCTTTAATGCTCCGCCAATCAGAGTTTGTGGTTAAGAGTAATATATTTGTTTATTTTGCTAGCTTGTCAATATTTTTTAGTAATAATGTAATAAAAAAGTGGGAATAATGTTGTCTTCAGACAATAATTTATTTTGACAATCATTCTAATAATTTATGCGAAAAATCACGAGTAATAGTCTTCCTATCGGTTTCAAATCCCAAAGATATTGCTGCTATAACGACAATTTGTAAAGTCAAGAAACTCGCAGTACCCCTTGCGCGCGGCTCACACACCACTTCGTTTCAGCAAGAATACGCTCTTGTCCTCTCCGTTTTCACCCCTTCTTCCGCCCCGGCCGGCTTCACCCTGACCGCGCCATGTCCTCTCCAGATGTATATATACATCCTCCTTGGGACTGAGTCACACAGTGAATCACACAATACGCATAATGTTCTCTCTGAGGAAGTATAGCTATAAACATCCAGTTGGAATAGCTGAGGTCCCTTTCAGAAGGACGATTTTAGGATGTGATTTCCTGGCTTGGTACAAAGTAAAACTCTACTTTGGAGGACGATGATAACAATCACTTGCGTCTGTCCACACCACCCTTTTCTGTGACAGTAAGGTAGGCTAAAACAAACAAATTAATCCATACTATGTTCAGGATAGTAAAACACATTGTAAATATTAAAAATAATCTGGAAAACTAACTTGCAGAAAACTGTGAAAGTTTTAAAGTAACACGGGAATGTGACACAGTGGATTTTGGTTATTTCACTGTTAATGAACAAATGAAATTGGCTCCTCTGTAATAAAGGGAGAAGGGTAGACTCTCTTGAAATACTGTGTAGTAGCATCTCATGAAAGAAAGAAACTGTTTATCTCAATGTAGTGATCAAGGACTTTGATGAGTCAAAATTGGAAATCAAATAGTATAACTGTTATGACAGTATGACAAATGCTTCAGTTGGAGGTCTAAGCAAATAAGGTAAACAAACAAGGAAGTCGTTACGCTGGACACAGGGGCGAGCTTCCCGCCACATTGTGTATCTCGATGGGAAAGAAAAGTGATCGACATTGTGAGAAAACACATTCAGAATGGTATAGATCATCCTCGTGACACTTGCAGAGGAGGATCAGGATAAAGATTTTGTTAGAGACTTCCTATAGCACATATTGTTTTCAAACTCTTACTTTTAGTTTAAAAACTACCCTGTCAACATTTCAATGTTTTATCGAAAAGACATAAAAGGGCCTAAAGTTGGGAAATTGATTAGTGTATCTGGATGACGTTCTAGTTGCGGGGATCTATTTTCATAGGCATTTGGAACCCCTCGAACATGTACTGGAATCTTTTCATAAGGCAAACCTAACACTTAAACCCGGAAAGTATTATTTTGAATATCAGAAGGTAGATATGTTAGGTCACCTAGTAATCCTAAGAAAGTAGAGGCTGTGAATAAGTTTGATACCCATGAAACACAGAAAGACATTATAAGTTTCATGGGTCTAGCCTCCTCCTATAGAAAATGTATACAGAAATTTGCTTAGATTGCCAAACCCCTGTCAACACTGCTAAAGAAAAATGAACCTTTTGTATAGGGAGCTCAGGAAACAGCTTTTTATACCCTTCAAGATAAACTGACTCCTGTCTTAACCCCATCATTTACTTCCAAAAAAACTTACTGATAGATACACACTCATGCAAGCATTTTAGGAATTGGTGCTATCCTGATGCAGCAGGTAGACAACAAATTTCACCCAATAGCATATGTTAGTAGTACCTTAATGGAAACAAACTACCCAACAACACATCTTGAGTGCCTGGCACTAAGAGTTCACATTAAACAAGTTTCAATGGTTATTATTTGAGGCCCTTTAATGTAATTACAGACCATCACAGGTTGTGCTACAAGAAGCAACTTAAGTTAAATGCTCACAGCTCTAGGCAAGGAGTGGATAAAGTTATATGCTCACAGCTATAGGCAATTGATTTATTGGGCATTAAAAATGCTAAAATAAAACTTCAAAGTGTGTCATCCCCGAAAACTTGAAACCTTAAGTTTTACAAGAGTGTCACGATAACCTACTTGTGTGGGGTTACATAAGCATGGCCAGAACAGTAGATAAGTAAGAATTGTCCCTGTTATTACTGGGAAAACATGTCAAAACAAATGAGTACATTAGAAAATGCCAGAACTGCCAGACTACAAAAAACGCAACGCAGAGAAAACCTCCGTTCCTGCAGCCTATTCCCGTCAAAGAGCCATTTGAAAAGCTAGGAATCAATCTTCTGGGCCCATTTCTAAGACCCAGAATGGAAATAACCTAGTAGGGACCACCATAGATTATACTAGAAGATGGGCAGGGATGAGAGCAGTTCCAACAGGGAACGGTAGGAAAATGGCAGAATTTTTAATGTATCAGTTTATTTGTAGGCACTAGTTGCCTTATTTCCTTTCAACCAACAAAAGTAGAGTATTATGCTCTCAGCTCATGAAGGAACTTTTGTGGCTAATGGACATTACAGGGACCATGATGACTGGCTATGGGCCTCAGTGCAATGGTGCGGTGGAGGGCCTTCATGGTACCCTTATGACAGTGTTGTCACTGTATGTGTCATTTAATCAGAAGGATTGGGATAAATTTTTATGCAAGGTCACATCCACATATATAAGATTTATGATAAGGAGAGCACTGGATTGAGCCCATTTATTTTCATACTTGATAGGCAGCAGGTGGTACCATCAGAGGTTAACATGAATCAGCCTGTCAACGTAGAGGAAAGCTTGAGACTGAGGGACCAGTGGTGAAAACCTTCTGCACTAGGCTGCAGTCAACATCCACTGCCAACAGGGATAGAACAAGGAGCCGTACCATCGAAGAGAGGGGCTAAGTATCCAGGTTGGACTGTAGGTACTTGTATGTACACATATCAGAAAAAAAGGTTCGTCAGAAAATTTTCTATGAGGTAATGAAAGAGACTGCATATATTTTTTGCCACAAAAGAGTGTGTTCCCACCATACCCTATACATCTTCTTTTTTTTTTTGCCTGGAGCCGACTGTAACGTAATAGTACCTGTTTAAATACATCAGTCATTTTTTTGTTGAAGTTTTACGAAATTTTATTTTTATTTTCTGTTTGAAATGTTGTGTATGTATATGTGGCAGCGTGTATCTTTGAAAGTTAAAACCTGTTGTTAGATTTGGTACAGCTATCCTCATCATGACAATACAGGGAAAAAAAAAAGAGATTAACCATGGCAGAGTACTGGTGGAACTGGTTTGTGGAGGTCCTCGCGCTGCTGGGAGAAGGACACGCTGCTGAACCATTTGAAACCAGGACTTGATCAACGAAGGTTAGCATAGTGACTGGCTAACATTTCAAACTTCTTAAAACAGTGGTAACTACACTGCTACTGCACCCCTAAATTTTAGGTTGTCATGGCTGCTAAATTTAGAAAATCAGGAACACTCAATTTTTTATTCTGATCCATGTACGTAGTAGCTCAAGTATTTAAAATGTTTGCACTAGAAGAGAAAACCTAGTAGATTTATTTCCCTCAGTGGCAAGCTTTATGGACAAATTAAATCATATAGCTGGAGATGACCTTCCAAACAACTTCTTCAAGCAGGAAAAACAGAGGTTTGACATTTATTATGGAGTTTCCCAGTTGTGCTGTGATGTAGCTGTTACTAGCCAGCTGAAGGACCTTTATAGGAACAAAAAGTAATTGAATGAAAAATTGTAAATGATGGGTAAACAAGTACTGCAAGTACATGCAGATTAAGCTGCCTCAGCGAACCAGGCATCAGTAGCAAATGAATCCACAAAAAGTGTTTTCAAAAAAATTGAGGGCAAGTTTTTGCAATTCTTTGAGAAAGCCGTAATACAGTACTCAGTTATAGAGTAAGAAATTGCACAGAGGATTATGACCCCACATTATTTTGGCAGTGTTAATGTCTAAACAAACTCAAATTATAGAATATAATTCTTGGACCAGTGCAGGTCCAGTAAGACACTCTCTATATTAATCACACTATTTTGAAAATTATGACTCACGCAGGGTCTGAACTCTACATTACTACAAATGCAGAGAAAACATTTAAGTTGAAATGTGTCCGTAGTCCCAGTAAAACAGCTGAGGTAAGAGAAGACTAACATCCTGGAGCAATATATATTGTTGTACCATGAGATTAGCAATTGTGCTTAAAAAACAAATTAGCTGTCGATGAGACCTACTCATATGATTACCATTAAGTCACACAGTTTGAACTCATTCAAATTATCCTGGCAGCTTAGTCGAAAATAAAGAAGTTATCTCCCCACATATCATTTCAACACAGACAGTTTTCCATAAAATGGTAATTATTTAGAGTCTGAATAGCCTAATTTAATACTCCATATAAATGTTGAGTAAATCTGTAGAGGGTTTATCTCCAATGGTATTTATACACTCCCTGGAATACCAGACATTTCATCAAATTAACTAATTAAAATTTTTTGTTTTAGTTTATAGCTATGCGTAACATTTATCTAGTTGGGATAGGTACATTTCCTACGGTTGCGGCCCTGAGTAACAATACAGTGTATGCCCCAGAGATTAGTGTTCTTGTGTTACTGCTGATTATTTTAAGTGTTTTTGTTTGGATTTTGCTGTGGAAGTATTTATAGTCCAGAAGGAGGAGGGAGGCCTGCTGAACCTCCGCAGGTGAACACTTGACTTTCAAGGTAGGGGGAACATTCTGTTCAGCCTCTTGTACAGTGTGCCGTGTTGCTCAACATATTTGCCTGGACGCTTGTTGTGACTTGTAATTTTACTGCACATATCTTAGCCTTCCCACCAGCGCTACCGTTACCTCACTTCTCTCCAGCTCCGTGCTGTATGTGCAGGTTCCTCTCCCCTCTCCTCTGTGGCCTCACCCTTCACGCCGGCCCGAGGGTAAGACGTCAGTTGCTTGTGTAGCTCGGGCTGAGCCACATCCTGTTCTCAGTCGACGTGACACGGTAAGATGGACACTACTGCGGTAAATTGTTGCCTTCGGGTCTGTTCCCTTCCCTTGCCTAGTTACTTGAATTTGGATCAGTGACTTGTTGATTTCATATGTTAATTTGTTGTCGTAAATCAAAAAGGACACAATATATCTAGTGTAAAGAATCTTGGCGTTTTGTTGGCCTTTGGGTCTTCCGACTGAAGTCACGTCTTCCCCTAGCCTTTTGTCGCTCCCCGTGTTAGTATTTTGTTACGATCTTGTGTCGTATCGGGGTCTGAGTGTACCTTAGCACAACAGAAATTAGGAAAGTTGGGTAAAATCAGGATGATTCTGTGATGAGCATGTCCAGATGCATGCTCTGTATCAGAGTATACAGCCAGATTTCAGTTCCAATTTCCCGTACATTTCTTGCACTTTTCTGAGAATTACAGTACCAAGGAAAAAAATTAAATCCCAGAAAAATTATAAAGACTTGACATATGCGCAGTAACTGAAAACAATACAAATGCTGTTGAGGAAATACTCTTGTGCATTATGTTATACTGTAAAATATGACAAACGCAGCGGAAGTACACAGGTTACAGAGCACCTTTAGCGAGAGAGGAGAGAGAGAGTTCAATAAACTGCAACAGCTGTTTAATAGCGTACACTGCCATTGTTTGGGAGCGTTTCCTTAGTTGTAGCCAGGCTTATTATTCACTACGTCTGTTTCGAAAGTGAAATATCATCACTAGTAGCTGTGTAATTCTTTATTTCCTTCAGGCGCTGTTTCAATGGCAGCAAGAAAAGAACATGATAAAACATCCTATATCCTATTTATCTAATTGGGAGAAAATTATCTGTGGATACAACCCCACACAACAAATTACTATGTGGCAGTCTGCAAAATATACTTCCAAGTTAAGAAGACATAGTTACAAAAAAAACACTCACAATTGCCAAAAATTTGTATGTACCATCAAGTTATCCATTCAAACAGACAAGAGCAAACTTTGACTTCCGCTCTCCAAATACATAAATCAATGACAGTGACCTGAGAGAAACCTAAGACTTTCATCACATATTTATTTTGCAAACAAGTATTTTGAACCAAACAAAACTCTAAGTACACATGAACAACAATTATGTAAAAGGCCTAACCTACAGCGCACAATACAATACGTCACGTCCTGTGTTTACATTTTATTGCGGGAAAATGTGTTTCCTATTAATATCATTTTCATCCTAATTTAACTTGTAGATAATTTCACTTAGAATGCAATAACCAATGGTGTATATAAATTTATAATTAAAACAAAATAATGAAAAAAGTGCAACATTCATAGGCGTCATCGGCGTATTGAATTTTGAAACATTCTTTTGGATAAATAATCAAATATTTCTCATTACAGCTCCTCTATATGTACCAAATGCATTATAATATAGTTGCAAAATGCAATTAACTTGTAGAATGACTCGTTATAATCAAAAGAGCAAAAAAAATCCTTTTTCTCCTAATTGTTTTTAAGTTTTCAAATGAGTGCCCCACAGTGCGACAGCATCGCCACCTCTTGGAAACTTTTGTAAGATCCCGCCTATCTGTGTATTTTTTGGCCAATCATGTGCTCTCTGAACCAGTCTGGTCAAGCCTTACCCATTGGTTAGCCCCATAGCAAAGTTGGGCGTGGAATGTGCTGTTTTATCTAAAGGCACTTATGAAAATTCACTCACTAAAATAATCTAGGTTATCTAAGACTCATGAATTTGTTTTATCCATTACCGGGGCTAGATAAACTCCTGCTGTGCTATTCAAGGTTTTGAAATTACAGTTTGCCAAAAAAACCTACATATTTTCTACATGATAAATATTTGGCTAAATGCTACACACACAATGCATTCTTTACATGTATTATGTTTGTACATTTACGTAACATTTATTTTTATTAGTTGACCGACAGCGTAAACTTACCTGGGGTGAAATTTCATACACCTAAAACCTTAAATTTTGGCTGACCTACCCTACCCTCATAATTTTAATAGGCACTTTACAGATACTTATGAAAATTCATGAGGGAAGGTAAGTCATCCAAAATTTCAGGTTTACGGTGTTCAAATTTTAATCCGGATGACCTTAAATGGTGTTCGAATTACAACTAACAGCATCTCTATCAACTTCTCACTTACCCTGAAAAGCACAGAGTACATTACTGAAAAGCATTATGGGCATCCTTAAAGTTCTTTAAGAGATCGACAAAAGCTGGTCACGTGATTTAGATAACCTACCCTACTTCAGCGGGTGAGTTATCAAAAACACCTGTTGGTTGTCTACAGTTTACTTTTTTTTCGTGCCAAATTGAGACATTCATCTGCTAACCACTGCTTAACCTGGTTAAGAGGCTGTCAGGTGGACATTCAAAATGGGTAAATTTCACTCGAAGTTTCGAACAACTTAAACTGGAAGTTTGACTGACCTACCCTACCCTCTTCAACTTTTAAAAGCGCTGCAACTCCACACGTCTGCGGTGCGCTAAGTGTTGGCGCATGTGTACACCCTTGTTTGATCCGGGCGTAGCCAATTGAAGACGCGAAAGTAGCCAAAGTGGTTCCACCACTTCGGATAAGCTATGACCTCGAGATCACGGGACAATGCAGTGAATAGAACATTGGCTGATAATTCTCTGAATTTTTATGAATTATGTACAATTCCCATACATTTCCCACCTTAAGTAAAATCCTGTACATCTCCCACTTTTCTCGGTCGCTGGACAACCTATGTCTATAGTACCTGAGGTGGAAGTTGCGGAGTCGGAACAATTATGTTTCTTAAGACATAAATTGTTGAAGTTATAGTCTTATGAACTGTGCTCATTACTGCAGATTTAAGGTTACTTGTTGTGCTAGACTAGTGAAAATTTTTAAGTTACGCCCACTCTACTGAATTAATTTTCTTAAACCTTGCAACAGTAAACTTAAAAGAGTATTTATATAACAATGACAGCAGATATTTTTACATGCAACGAGAATTGAGAGAAAGGTTGTCACACAACAATTTTCTATGGGAGGTTATGGACAATTCATAACAGTATACTGATTAATTAAGTGTTAACTGTGAGAATGGTGGGGAAGATTAACCATTTAATAGGTGTTAAATGTGTATTTTTTTTTACTAAGGAACTTCATTAACGCTATTTTGTCACTATAGAAATGAAAAAAGTATTTTCAGTGGTCTGATAAAGTAACGATTCAGGAGTCTGTTAATACAGACTGTAATTTTTGTTTGTTTATGGTTATGTAGATTTGATTGTGTACAGAGCACGTAGGAGTACAGGTTTAGGTTAGAGACGGAAGTCTTTTGGTTTCCCTTTCTGCGCTTCCTGATCAGCACATGTATCTCTCGAGCAAAAAGTGATAGACTATATTGTGGTGTGTACTGAGAATGACTTAATTTGTATACGAGTATGTGCGAACTGGTTGACATGACTGTTTTGAACTTTTTTGATAGACTGTGTAAGTCAGTCCCTGTGGTGAAACCATTTAGATATTAGAACATTGTAGTGCAACTAAGAACACTATTTTCTATAACTGTCTCTACAAACTAATCTAAAAAAAAGGATAGACTGTGTTTTTTAGAATGAGTGGTTGTCAACCTGTCAGAAATGGAAAGACTGTAAAGAGGTGATCACGCTGTGGCAAGTGGTTCTACACTGCAGCAGTTGGTCTTCAATATCAGAGAGCCATATATCCTCCTGTGACATCTATTAGTAGGAGGTGGTCAAGGATGCTGAGGATGGAAGTACACCTTGATCTCGTGATGTTCATCAGATGGAAAGACCACTTGCACCTTCCACCCTTACTTCATCGGTCACAGAGTTGATCACTCCAAGAGGACTGTCATAGAGATCTGGTCAACAACAAGAAGAACGGGCAATATGGATGGTTTGCCTGCCATAAGGAACTTGTAGCGACAGCTGTGGCTGGGTGTTACAAGACAAACTTACCACATGGAACTGTAATGATGTTATGACAACTTTTTTATCAGAAGAAACTGTAATTTCATTACATGTGCTCGAGTGTTGGTACGGGTCTGGCAATGATAATTAGTTAATGAATACCTAATCAACACTACCATGTAGGTAAGTACATGTACAGTATTTGGTTACATTGTTCATTGTTGTTCCCGTGCCACACAAAGTGCACGAGTGCGATGGTTATGGTAGGATGTTTATACACAACACGCTTGTCTGTTTTGTTTCCCACCCCCATGTCATACATTAGGCAGCCATTTGTAAATAGCCTGCAAAGGTTGCTCCACTACATGCGCGCATGCACACACACACACACATCTCTGATTGCCTTTCCAGATTGACACGTAAATAATGTGAGATAGCGGATTGTGCTGTAGCTCCTACTGCCTTTCTTACAGTATATTATCATGGCACATACCATCCACGTTTCTGGTTGAAATATATTGTTGATAATGTAGTTGCAGATGTTTCTCTGCATATAAAAAAAGTAAAAAAAATTCCCTGCATATCTTATGTACCCCTTGTTTTAAACCCAAAAAATTGTAATAAAAAAGAGCGTAAGGTAGGTGATTAAATACAATATTTTTTCGTTCACAAGGCACTGGCGTTCGAGTCAACGGCGATAACATTTCAAATCACAACGGCACCAAAACCTTGATGATGCAGTTTTTAATTCGTTTTTCACATTTCTTTTATGTTTCATCTCATGGTGTGCCAGTTACGAGTAGTTACACCACAAAACACGTATTTTATCACTGTGTGCTCACAGACTTGTTTTGAACAAGGTTAGTTACGGTTTTACATTAATTTTTTGTGGAATTTTTCAATTTTTTAAACAAATTTTATGATTTTTGACGTATCCTGAGAATGGCCTCGTAAAATTGCTCTCGTGTAAGATCCAGTTCTTGTAAAATCTGGGTTATGCAGTACTTTGACTATATCAACATCTACAACAGTAATAATATCTTCTTATAATAAGAAAATAAAAAAATTTACCTTAAAATAATGTTTCTTACTACATTGCCCAAACTACAAGTTAAAATCAATAATATAAAAAAACAACTGCATCTTTTACATTAAAATATGTCAAAAATATAATAATGTTATATACAACAGAATTAAAATATTTAAACAAATAAACTGTATATTTACTTACCTTATAAAAGGAGTCATTTCGCAGCAATATTTTATCAATGTTTACCATAATGTCCTTACTAAGTTTCACCCTGTCATAAGGGGAGTAAGGCTCATCTGTACACAAAACAATTTTGCCTTGATAACCTTCCTGTCGTAAACCTTCCACACATGCAGAACCAGCAGCACCTAAAAATATGCAAAGTGTACACATGCATACATCAAATAACAGGTAACAATTTTTAAGTTACTGAAATCTGACAATTTTTTTAAGAACTAAAGAAAATAATAAATTATATTCTATCACTTACTGTTTGGTGTTATAAAGTGTACAAAATTCAACACATTATTCTTATGGACATATTTGTCACTAAATACCCATTTTAAAATACCATAACATTTTAAAATTCCAAAAAAATAAATAAATAAATAAAAAGAAGTAACAATTTAACCCTGATTTAAAACATGGAATTTTGCCAGACTGATATGGAAGACATCGAGAGGTGATAGGCCAAGCTATCAACTACCTACTGAAAAGGAACTAATAATTAAAAATCCACTGTTAAAAAGTTTGACATTGTTTTCTTATCATTTCAAACCTGACCAATACAGAATCTAAGAAACACAACTGCTTCACACTGGCATCATCCTATGGAAATGAAGTTATTTAATGCCCATGAAGAATAAAAAATTAATTAGGAGTGGAATAGTAATAGAAGGTAAAGTAAATATGAAAGATAAGTACCCTAAGAAAATTCTGACCAATGGCAACATCAGTCAAGTTAATGTAATTGTGTAAATAGAGTGGAGCCAAGCAGGCAACCAGTCCAGGAGCACTATACAGCAGCAAAATGAAAGTTAGTCATTTTTAAAAATATTCTAGACATAAATATTATTTAATATGAATTACTGACTTAATATATCTTACTTGTAATAGTATAAAATTCATTCTCATTTGTTTGGTTAAATAATTAACAAGACTTATGTGATAAAAGCAAACATACTCTCTTTTGAACTGTCACTGTAAGCTCTTTCCATAGTCTAAAAATATAATTTAACAGCAGAAAATGAGAGACATCCAATCTTCCTTATCTTTGAGATTTAACTAACCCACCATTCTTTGCCCAATGCCAGGGGTGATAGGAAAAATATATTGATAGCCAAGAACAAAATGTTCCACATTGAGTTATGGGGACAGACTGATTCGCCTTGGTGTTCTACTCTTTACTCTGGGCAACGATAGCATGTCCTTTCTTCAACGTAGTGCTTTACATATGTTTTTTTTTTTCACTTGCAGGATATTCACTGAATCATCAAACATTATGAGGACAATGGCAGCCTATCTCACATACTAACTTTCAATTTGTAATGAAGGTGTTTATGTGCACAAAAATAGTATGTCCATTGGGTCAGCTTTGCTGTGAACAAGAAAAGTTGTATGTATAGTCTGTTATGCCTTTGTACTGAAATATATTATATACTAATACTACATTCCTGTTCACAAAACTGGAAATAAATTTTCTATTTTTGTAACTTAAAAAAATTTTCGTTTTTGATTACAATAATATACTTTATAAATTATAGCAAAGTAATAAATTTAAAAAATACATATGTACCACACACAAAATGTATTGCGATAAGTCACATTCCCCGAACGATCATCTCCAAGTCTGGCTTCGTCCGTGATATTTGGTTTTCAGTGGAAATACGGTACTGAGCACGAAGTTCTGGCAGTGTTGGTGCGTCACTCTGAAGGGGGATCGTAGGTAGAATGATCCTATGAGATCCTCGTGTTTTAGATGGAACAATGTATATCGGCGTACTGCAGCCTGCTGCTCGGCCTCCTCTATATTTACCATGGTATTGCAACGAAAAGTGACGCTCTAGCACATCCTCAGTGTTCGACATTAGGTTTAGAAAATGAGCACCAAGATATAACATAAAATTTCACTATATTCAACCTTTTATACAAAATTACACGAGTGTCACTGATTACGAAGAACTAGTTTCTCACAAGTCACTGAATATTTACAGGTTCACTGATATAGCGCTGTGATGTACAACTAGAAGTTATGGTTATGGTTGTGCATCACATTTGTTGTGCGGTGTGCGCTTCGCTCGCCCTGATTAAGAGGAGAGTGCACACACGCGTAAGGGGTGGCGAGTCAGGTGTGTGCTGAAGGTAGGAGGAGTATTGATCGCGTGCCAGGCGAAAGGTATTGACCGCTAAGACTGCTAAGCGAGCTGGCATCAAGTAGAATGCCGTGGAATGTTACCAGTAGCGTAGTTTTTTTATGACAACTGCTGAAGCGATGGTATTAGGCGTGGCGATGTTAAAGTATGTATCTGTATGATCGTGGAAACTTGATTGGCGAGTGCGTTATTAGTGGTTGCTAAAAAGCACTGCGCTAGGTAGCATGAAGCCCGGGAAGTTCACGAGCAAAATGGCCAGGCTGGCGGTCTGGAAAGTTAAAACGAGCTCGTCAATTGGAAGGTTAGCGGACCTCGCAGAAACTCTGGTGTTGCGGTGTTGCAGTTAATGTTAATGACATGTTTTTTGGTAATTTCGAGTACCTAATGCACTCACTAGTACGTTTTTGGAGGTGTTTGTGTTTCAAGTAAACGCCTGCCGACTTTGATGGCACATGTGTGCGCGTGTTGTGCTTCGGCGAATACCTGGTGTAGGAGGAAATTTTGCCTGCTGTTCTGGTACCTTCAAGAGCCTTGCTGGGCTCAGGGTTGGGCCTAGTTTTGAGGCCGACTATTACGATAAGCAGAACAAGTTTGGACGGACGGCGAGTTCACCAAAGTCAGCACATAAGGTACTGTTTCGTATTTATTTACTTCTCCTCTTGAACAGGGGGGACGAATACAAATTCCAATTCTGTGAAGAATCCAAGAAATTGTCAATTTGTGTTGTATGAGTACCATGTTGTATAAGGATGTGGATTCACTGTATATTACTTTGGGTCGTACATAACATGTTAATTTTGCACTATGCAATCGAGATTGTGGGTTAATGTACCCTTCAAATTAATTTATATTGTTTGTAATGCACATTATTATTGATAGTAAACTGGTTGACAGACTTAGTGCATATACATTACTGGTTGAAAGTGGACTTAGTGCATGTCATATACTGGTTGAAAATACTTCACCTTAAAATCGAGATTGTGGGCAAATGTACCCTTCAAATTCAGTTAACTTGTTTGTAATGCATATTATTGTTGAAAGTAAACTGGTTGACAGACTTAGTGCATGTACATTACTGGTTGAGAATGGACTTAGTGCATGTCAAATACTGGTCGAAAAAAAAAACCTAATGTAACTTCTACTATACGTAGAGCTATTAAGGTGAATGAGGTAAACATTGATTCGAGATTGACTTTGATATCATCCCCGTTAGGGAGTGACGAGAATTGCTGTAATTTTTGATATCGTAATCCTTGTATTTATTTATTTCGTACTTCAAATATCTGATTTGCATACTCTGAGAAAAATAAATATCTGTTGTGGGTTTACTTGGGTGTTTGCTCTGTAAATGCACCACAGCGCACAACGCATAAGTTTGCTGATGAACGCAAAGAAATTACAAGTTATTTACAAGTTCTCAAAATCTGCACATTTCCACACACAATTAAAAGTTTACTGGTTTGCACTAGTGACTGAAACTGGGTTTTCATCTACATGTGGCTTTATGGGACTCACCTGCAATAAGACATCCGGGTTCATTATTGCGGTACAACAACTTGTATGAAGTGCGTGACTCGTTCAGTACTTTATCGAGCAAAGACAGTGCGTGCAGAGCCAGGGTCGAGGATAAAATAGTGCAAGATATTTTGCAGGGGCATAGGAATCATCATCAGGCCAATTAAAGACAGGTATCACAGAGGGCCTCACTGACAGCAACTCTCTGTGAGGGACTGTTTGTGTGTTTGGCTGGGACAACTTATGAACATCAACCCCAACGTGTACGGTAGGAAGATAGGTACAGTCGGGTAAACTGATGGCACCTGTCTGACATCAACCATCAGTTCGGATAGAGGCATGAATGACACCTTTCAGACATCAACAGTTCGGGAGGGTGTGTGTCAAAGAGACTCGGAGGCTAAGCCGATTCCCTGAATGAAAATGCTGGGCTGAAGATACTCCTGTTGTACTCAAATTCTAAAGGGGTCAAGCAGATCTGGTGGCCTCCTGAAGGGGTAGTGATAACGAGAATTGAAGAGCAGGGTAGTCTGCTGGAGCAGGGCGACCTGCTGGAGCAGTGAGGCCAACAATGCTGCCTGAAACTTCACAGCAAGGCCATGGGAAAATATTAAGTGATGCAAATAAATATTTGACAAGTCCGAGCAAGGATTGATGATGATGGCACGTGGCCATTGTTTGTTTATAAACATGAGCCTGAATTACAAATACAAAGTGAAGAACAATAAAAAGTGACGTAAATATTAAATAAAGTGTGGCATCAAGCAGTCAAAGGTAAGAAAGAGCCTAGACTTTTTTAGTAAAAAATGTGATGAACAAACCCTGCTGATGAACGTAAAGGTTAAATAACAAATGTGCATGAATGAAATGTGTCACTGTATTGACCTTAACATTATGATCACTCAACTTTGAAAGTACGTTATGTACGTTCTCACTACTATCCTCCCAATTATTTCCCATGAGCAGTATATCGTCTACATAGCCCACATTTTTTGGCCCCACTAATATAGCTTCAATAACAAGACTTAAAGATTACTGGAACAGAAGTAAGGCTAAATACTTATCGATTGCATCTATGTAACCCATTTACAGTGTTAATAGTCAAATATCCCTGCTGGTTCTTTGACTTCCAACAGCAAATAAGTCTGAGTGAGCTCAAGGTGACAAAACAAGCTGGCATCCAATAAATGTATTAAATGTATCATCTACTTTTGGCAAAGGACACTTGTCAACTGTGATATGTGGGTTAACTATAACCGTTAAATCCACTCATTTGCAGATTTGGCACGACATCTTGGGCACTGTAACTATAGGCTAGCCCACTGACTAGAAGAGACACTTGATACAATACCTAATTGTTTCAATTTTAGCAACTCATCCTTGAAGATATTAACTAAAGCATGTAACATTAAATGTATTAAACACTAGTGTGACATTTTCTTTAAAACAAACGTTAACGTTATACCCTAAAACAGGTTTACCATTGTTAGTAACAGAAAAATAATTATGATAGTTTGTCTTTAGTTCATATAACATTTAAAATCTACTCTTTTCAGAGTCACTATACCTACATAGCACTTCACACTTTGAACAAATGTTACCTTATGGCCAATCTCTGCTGTAAATGGTAGAAGAGACATTTCTTCAGTCACAAAAATGCTCTATGCCCCCTGACAGTTAATTTAGTACAGACACAGGCAGTTCCCCACTAAGAGGCAAATTTAAACCATTTACTGCTTTCAGCACACCAGGAAATGGAGTTAATGTGGTTGGTCCTAACTTTTTAATATAGTTATCCATGCACAGATAGTCACAGCACTTCCAGTATCTATGACAAAACATAATCTCTACCCCTTTTACCACTAATTGCACTGTCACTGGTTCCAAAGTCATTCCAAAATTATAAGCACAGAATAAGCTTAAAACAGACTGTTTTGCTATTTTTTTTCCAACACAACTTTGCTGTATGTCCATAAAGCCATATTTATAGCATAACACTTGCAGGGAAGAAGAGCTATCAAACTGATGTCACAACATGACTTCAGCGGACTCAGCCCAGTTTTCACTGTCTGGTTCTGATATGTCAAATCACCAGGCTGGGATCATTGGCAAGAACTGGGTTATTCCAGGGGTTGCTGAGACTTCGTCCTATTGACAAACATCATCTGCTGTTGTGCCTCGTGACTGGAACTTGAGTACACAGCAACCAGAGTACACTTCCAGGCGCTCAGGACTACTCATAAGGGCTGCCCACCTGGCCACAGTGTCTATGTGCATGACAAACATAACAGATTCTGAAAACATTACATCTTCCCTCTCTTGTTACAGTCAATGGACCATGGACTCAGACCAAATTTTTGGAACGAACCTATCTTGTAATGCTTCACTGAGGAAAGTATCAACCCTTACAGGTGATAAAGATTTATTCAATAGTCACAATATATTCTGCTTCTGTTTCACTAGACTGTTGCCAGTGCTGCCAAAACTAAAATCATTCAGCTATGATGATATTCTTGGGTGTTACAAGCTTAATTAGATAATCCATAACACTTGTCAAATTCCACATCTGCAATCACCTTCCGACTTAATTGTTCTTTGAACTCTGTGAACCATTCAGGTGGCAAGGTCAAACACAATATTACAACTTCTGTTAATTTCCTTAGTTCTGCTGCCGAAAAATACAATTTTAGGCATTCAACATAAATTTCAAGTAACTTAGCTCCTTGTACATAAATCACAATATTTGGAACTTTAATGACATTGTGAATTCTGACAAATATTAATCTGTTAACTCACCCTGTACAATCTGATCCTAATCACTAGTAAATAAGCTAAAAAAGACACTCACCAAAAATCTTAACTCTATCTGAAGGTAACCTCTTACATTTATAATGGCTGAAAGTACATCAAATAGCAACTGAGACATAGACCCTTGCTGCTGTGTTAGAAGACAGCCTGCCATACAGATGGTGAAAATTTGTTGAACTAGGAGAAGACACACCAATGTATCACTTAATACAGAGGAAATTCACAATTGTACAGTGAATTTTATGTAGATGAAATCAGATGAGCAGGTAGCAGATATGCCAACAAAAATTATAACGAACAAAAATTTATTGCATCAAAAGTGCAATAGACATAGAATTGCAAGACTTTGAGAGAGTGTCAGTTGGCAATCCTAAGTGATATCTATGGTAGTACTAATGGAGGTTGTCTAGACGCTTACTTAGATGTTGAGGTATAATTGGATTGAAGAGCTTAAAGGAATACAATGACATGAATTAAAAAGTGTTTAAATGTTTAATACAATAAAACGCTAACTAGTGATGTCAGTATAACACTCTGTAGATACTTTTAAAATAATTTTTTACAATTTAGACAAATTGAACTAGGCTATTTATTTATTTAGTCTTCAAATGAAAAAGATATTCAATTAAATTTTCTGTAATAACTTCAAGGTACATATGGATACATAACATACATTAAGTTCCAATATCAACACAGCAAGAATACCACCATGAAAATGTAGGAATGGATGTGTCTTGCTAACGTGACAGTTCATAATGTACAACACTCCTCTCCTAGTTATAGCCAACATACAAAGTAGTAAAAAACGTCTATACAGGTAACAAGTTCATCATTCTCTTGGAAACCCTGCTGCCTTTGGAATACAGTAAACCCTTGTTTTACCGGACTATTTGGGGGGAGGTGTGGTCCGGTAAATCGCGAAGTACCGAAAGCGGCACACGAAAATAGACAAGCCGATAGATTTATAGCAGTGTGATAAGCATAGTAACGCAACGTGTTTGTGTGGTCAAATCGCTGGAAGTGGACGAAGGGGAAGAGGAAGGTTTGTGCTGACTGGCTGCAATAGAAAGATAAGCACGTGCCTTTGTCTGCTCATTGAGATAACCGTGGTGCGGGGGAAGAGTGGAAGGAGAGAGGCAGGAGGCGGCTTGCTATCAGCTTGATTTCATGTTACGTTGCGTGGTAACATGTGACACGTGAACTCGAGCTACTGCTTTGTATTTCACAGTAAAGTGTTTATTTACTAAATATATGACAAATACAAAATGTCCATATAAACTACCGCTGTTTGCATCGCGACACATTATCATATATCGTGTCTGTGAGATAATAATCTAACCGCCGTCCTTGAGAATTTTTGAAGGGCAATGGACGTAAATGCTGAGCGTGAGAAAGGCATGCGTTGCGCTAGTTTGTCCGCAGCAGATTTCTTCTCTCTACACCTCAAACATTTACACCACATGAGCGTTGTTGAACATACATTGCCTCGTCGTGTGAAGATGCGGTTGCAAGTTTCACGTGTTTCCCGGGTCCAACAGTGCCATATTTTTGTTCAAAATCATATTTCAATACATAACTATTTAACTAGTTTTTTGCTTTACAAATGTCCGACTCTGTTTGTTTCTTGACACCATAATCATCACACAACTTTGCTACAGAAACACCGGCCTTCTAACTTTTATATTAGTTAAAATTTTTTGCTTGATGTCAAAGTTACTCTATTTATTTTCTGTCCTGTTGCAGACACTAACTCATTTTAAAAAATGCATAATCTTTATTGCATACATCAACTGCGTCAAAAACTCACGTAGACACGACAGTCGTTCTTGTCGGGACATTAGCTCTGCTTTCCGTCTTACGCGCTATCTGTGCGCGTGCCTGATGTCACTAACCAAAGTACAATAACCAGGTAGGGCTTTGCTGCATGTGATAAGTAGACCCGACTGTGGAATAATTTTGTATCGCCAGATTTTGTTCGTTAAATACGAAGTCCGCTGAACGGAGGTCCGATAAAACGAGGGTTTACTGTACTGCGGTTGGTTGTTGGTGTCACCACTCACAAACATACTACCTTCCCCTTGCAAAAACCCTTTCAAATATTCTTCAGTACTCCCACTTCTTTCTTCATCTTGAGCGCTGCTTCCTTCACTTTCCACAGCTTCTTCCTGTGGCTCCTTTTCTGATAATGTTACCCTACCACCAGGAGGCATATAAGTTGAAGAAATTTGGTCACAAAGTACCAGCCTTGCTGTTCTAGTACTGTCCTGCATGTTGCTGACTGTTTCTGCCTCATAAGACAGCGATGGCCATGGCAACAAATCTGTTCTTGGTGTTGGTGATAACTGTCCCGACTGGTTCCTTGCACCATGTACATAAGTGGGCCCATCTTGGCAATGACAACACCTCTTCTCTCCCCGTGTACAAATTGTAAACTTTACCCCCTCATTCTCATCAGAAGTCCTGCTCCTGCAGGTAGATTTCAAGACAATAGGACCAATTTGGCAAGCTATAATAGGGCTAGCAATAGGTAGAGTAAGTACCCGACAAATGGTAGCAAACCACTCTGCTAAACATTGAACTACTGGAGGACTCTCCTGTGGCAGTACCTGGTAGGATTCTGTATTACAACAGGAAGCCGGGTAAGGCTGTGCTAAGCAGAATGTGATAGTGAACCTGCGACTTTAGTTTGTGTGTGAAAGTTCTGACCATTTTCTCTGGTAAACAATTTGAAGAAGGGTGGTAGGGTGGTGAAAATGTGTGCATTATATCCCTGTTCTTGCAAAAATGATTGAACTCCTCCAACAAGAACTGGATACCATTATCCAAGAAAAGTTATTACAGCAAACCATACACAGAGAACCACCAATACAACTGTTTTATGACTGCGCCTTATGTAATAACTAATTTCTGACAATTTTGAATAATTGTCCAAGAAAACTAGGAAATACTTTCATGTGAATGGGCCCACTGTATCAACATGAACTCTTTGCCATGCCTGGTTGGACCATGCCTATGTCAACATAATTTACCTGTCTAGCAAAGACTTATTCTTAAAACATGGGGTACAGATAGACACTACCTCGCACAACTCCTTGTCTATCTGAGGCCACCATACATAGGAATGTGCCAAGGCTTTCATTTTGTACATGCCAAGTGGCTAATGTGCAGCTCCTGTAAAACTAGATTTTGCAAAGCATGTGGAATGACCACCCGGTGGCCTCACAAAATACAGCCACCTTCTTGTGCAAGTTCGCTGTTCATTACCTAGAATGGTCTGAGAATGGTCCCCAACTATCTCAAACAATGAATGACTTTACTTAACACTCCATTCCTTTCAGATGCTCGCCTAATTTCCTCTAGTGTGACCGGCTAAATCTCAGTCACCCCAATATCCAAATATCAAAACTACACTATTGCCTTCTTACAGCCTACTGAAGAATTACTCTTGCCAAAAGTGATATTAAATAGGAAAAAAAAATAATCTAAAATTTTATTGTTGGACATTTTGGCATGTGAAACTTTAAGCAGCAGCTGCAAGATTAAGTTGCAAAAGTTTCTCAAGATTATAAATTTTAAACTTTCCTTCAAATACAACATAAAATAATAAAATTTCCATGTAAACACATTACCAATCAACTATACAATTAATGAATTAACTCATGTTGGCTATTACATTTCTTCTTTTTTTAAACAGTCAACCATCCATTCACCCAGTAAAATTTAATTAAATTTCTATACACTGTACATCACTTCATTCATCATTCCATCAATCACATCCACCAAATTACTCCATCAAGTATACCTCATTCCATCCATCTCTCCCTGCATTCACGCACACACATGCATGCACACACACATGAGTGTACACACGTATGCTCGCATGCAATAAATAAATCCAAATCAAATTTATTCAAAACAATCAAAAACTAACTGAAATCAAATCCAATACATCCCACCCACTCACTCATCCAGCCATGTATCCATACACACATGTAATATCTATGCATCCATTCATCCAACGACCCCAATTTTGTGAAAAACTTCCAGTACCCTACCATATTATTCATATGTAATACATACAAGTCAGCACCAACGACAACACTTCAAAAGATTACCGAGAATTGTACAGAACTATGCAATACAAAGATAACACACACAAAGTGGTCAAAATATGTCCAATGCAGAATTGCCAACTGTGTAGACAGTAACATCTCCTTTCAATTCTGCAAAAACATATGTACTGTGAAGTAACTGGCCTTACTAGACCTATTCTGTTTTATTTTGTTTTACAAGTTTTTTTACTACTACTTTTATGATTAAATCTCTCTTTTAAGACGGCGGAATGTAAGGTGACCAGGCGATACGCCAGTAAATAAGATTGAGCTCCCCTGAAATATTGAGGCCTTGTAGTTTAACCAGCCTATGTTTATAAGGTAACAACCCCAGTGAGGATCAGTCACATCTTTGACTACCATTGCCCGGCTTAACAGAGATAATGCTGCCCTGAATCAGTGCAACCTGAAGTGTTTATTTGTGTATTCTTCAAGAAATAAGTCAGTATGTGTAACCATAAGCACGTGGAAGTTTTGTTTGTTTAACCTTTCATATTTATCTCTAATTTTTAAATATGAAATCAGACAAGGAGGACTATAGACCTGTGGATCTAAGAAAAGCCCTCCGCAGAAGAAAGAAGAATACAGGCACAAAATTCATTAGTTAGTAATTATAATTATTTACTGTTTTGTTTTAACTCCAAGTGTAGCAGTCTTAATTTAACTTGGTACAACCAATCTTATTTTGCTGCTCTCTACTATATGACCATACTGGCAAACCAATATTAGTAATGTGTAGTAACAATTTAAAAGGTTTCTTGGCATGTGAGGTGATATCCAATATTAGTAATTTATTAATAACCACAAGTTCAGCTATCGGGCTAAGACATCAATTTTATCACAGAAATATGTTTGAGGTCTCATTTTAATTGTCAGTTTAAATCCCGCATTTTTTGTCTAGTAAGTTTTTGCCGTAGCTCGGCGGGTTAAGATGTTATTCGTGACTTTCAATTTCAGTAAGCTCTTGCTGGTACTTAGGCAATTGGAGGCGCGACGGATCGGCGCCAGCGAGAGTTGGTTGGGGGGGTGGTGATGCACTTAAAGGAAAAGATGGCTGGAATCAGAAATTTTGTATCACTCCGCATTGCACACTAATTAGTTTCGTATAATTATTGTAAAGTCAAGTAATTTGCCATTTTGTTTAAATAGCAGGGGCCTTAAAATTCGTGATGTCCGGCAATTGTGTAATTTTCCCTATGTTCTGTAAGCACAAATAAATTATTAATAAGTTAAAAGAGTTCCTGAAGCTCTTGGAGTGGGGGTGGTGATGCTGGGGTAACGTACCCACGCGATCAGCCATTGCTGTGTCTGATCTGCAAGTGAGTACATGTGCACCTCTCGTGCTGTGCCGCAAGAGGTCATTTGAAGATGGAAGTAGTTGCGTAGGGTGATGTCTCCGCTAGAGGTTGGAAGACAAAAACATTGGCTGTAGTGTACAAGCACTAATTATTGGCAACATGGCCGAGATTCATATTTGGTGCACTTAAGGCGTTGATGCTGAGAGCGAGGGGCTGCCATATCCTCGACGGATGCCATGTGGCTGCGAATTAGTATTGTATGTGCTGTACTGAAAGTTTATTTTTCTTCTTATCTCACTCGAAGCACCGCTACAGCAATCGGGAGCTCTTTCAAGTTGTGCCTAACTAATTTTTATTAATTATTATTCTTGATTTATGCCGAGACACCACGAAGGACTTGATGTAGTATTTCCCGCTCAACTGCCACGCGAGGAACTTTTTCTGCATTACCACAGTATTGCAAAAGCTGATAATAAATAAAAGCTGTCACAATTATTCACTGGAATAGCATGTGTCTTCATTTGCACTACGAACTCACGACCCGCTAAATGAGGAGAGAGACGCTCTGCTGCTATTACTATTCCCGGAAGCACGTTGTAAGGTAAAGGGGCTGCACTGCCACTCAACAATATATCCACATAAAAACACTGGTATGGAAGCAAACTTTCAACAATAAGAATCTTAAACCTAAAAAACATTCACATTAACTGGTAACCGTATTCAAGGTGGTCACCTTCATCCTATCTGTACAAGACTTAAACTTGGGTACAGGTAGTGCGGTTGTAAACATGTCAGCCAATTGATCTTCTGTTGGCATACATACAAGTTTGAATTTTCCCTCATAAATCATCTCCTTAACAATATGAAATTTCACATCAATATGTTTGGTTGGCTTAGTCTCATAGGCCTTAGCCATCTTAATACAAGTCTGATTATCCTCATAGATAATAATGGGTTTATTACAGACAGCCACTTCTTTTTTTTTTTCAGTTGTGATATAAACACACACTCTGACATACAAGAAGCCAATGCACAAAATTGTGCCTCACTACTTGACTGTGAGACAGTATGTTGTTTCTTTGATTTCCCACAAATAATATTTTCATTAATTTTATGGGGTTTTCACGCAAACCATATAATGCCTTTTGCAACTTGCACACACATACACTCTTATCACTATTACTCATCTGTAGATCTTTCGGTGGTTTCATGCAGACTGCCACATCCTCAGAAAGAGAGCTATTTAAATTGCCCTCTTAACATCAAGTTGGTGAGTGGTCCAGTTGCAGTTCACAGCGTCAGCTAGCAGGCATATGAGAGTGGTCATCCTGACCACCGGCGCATAGACGTCCTCTTTTCCTATCTTGAGTTGCTGGTATCCACATGCCACCAGCCTTGCTTTCTTCACAGAAATTCCAACACAGGATTTTTTTTTTCAGAGAATACCCAACGTGAGTCAGTAACGTTAATTCCTTCAAGAGACTCCACTAAAGTCCACGTTTTATTGTCATTCAGTGTCTTTCATTCAGTTTATATGGCTTGCCTCCAATGTGGTGACCTGAAGCCCTAGCAAAAACTAATAGAACAAGAAATAGAAGAAGAGTACTCAGAGGCTGACAATGCAATAAAAACATATTATTATTCTAGATACTTGGGAGGACGTCTTTCCCTCACACTGCAGCGCAGTCCTAGTTCTTCTTCCATTACTGATGGTTCCCCTTCAGATGTCTCTTTCATCAAGCATTATACATTTGCCGTCCACACATGCACGAGTATCCCCATCGTCTCGTATTATAGAGACAGTATGAAAATTATTATTTTCATCAAATATCACAGACCTTGCAGCAATCACTCTACCTTTTTCTTGATTCCACAGCCTACTCCCGTTGTCACATTATCCAACAAGAAACATTTTTTTGGGAATGTGTATTAAGTTTTCCTAGTCGCTCTTCTTTAGGAACATGAGCATATACAACACAGCCAAAAATTCTGAGTTTACTTAAATCACATAAACCGTGCCATGGTTCTGCTGGAGTAAATTTCGCTGGTAATTATGCTGTCGATGAGACAGTTGGTTACGTAGGCAGCCGAGAGGATGGCTTCTTCCCACAAACTCTTCTCACCACCCATATTAATAATCACACATCCAGCAATATTAAGTAATGTAACTCCATTCTGTGCAGGATTTCTAGGTACTGTATGTTGGACTATTATCCCCCGGGTAACATACAAGTCTTTAATAGTTCCTGAGATATATTCTACACCACTGTCACATCTTAGACCATCTATGTGACAACTAAACTTAGTTTCCACCAAAGATATGTACTTTCTCAGGTGGTTCTCAACCTCCTCTTTCTTTTCCGTAAGGTACACATTTACCAAAATGTGAGTATCAATAAAGTTACAAAATACCTTTTATTGTCGTACATAGGCAGGGAAATGGGTCCACACACATCAGAACTCAAGGATATTTTGTGAGATCCTTTCTTCAAGGAGTTCTTTGATATACGGAGCTCTCAATTGTTTCCCCATCATGCAGAATTTGCATATACGTCAGGTAGGATACAAACACAAATGACCTATTCTACGATGAAGTAACTCTCTATCACATATGCTAGTATTGACATAGTTTTGTAAAATCTAGAAATTGGTAACATACAGCTCTTTCCCTAAATGGCCAGATATAAAAACAGACCTATTATTTTATACTACGATACATTTACTTTTGAAATTAGACACTCAATCCACCTTCTTCCATCTTCTTCACAGACAATACATTTAATTACAGCTGGTCACACTGGTCACACAACATAACATTTAAGAGGGTAACATTGATTCCTTCCCAACTCTGTAAATGTACATTCCCCTTACAAGTGGAAATAAGTGTTTCGCCAGCTTTTGCAATACTTATTTTATTTTCAACCCTAATTTGGTCTGAGATATAAAGAAGCTATTTACTTTTAATTAAGTGATTCATCACACCACTATCAACTAAAAATGATATAACCTTATCACATTCACTAGAAATATCACAACACTCCTCACTATTGTTTTCATTTCCTAGGAAGACTATATCACAGAGTTCATCTGTGTCCTGAATGGTGCTCGCTTGATGTTCACTAGCTAACTTGGAACTCGGACACTGGTATAGTTTGTGTCACCTGCCACCACAGTTGTAACACTTACCATTAAATTCTGGAACTAGGATTTTCCTATTGCTAACTTGTAATTTCTTCCCACAATTATACTGGAAATTTAAACTGGAAATGCATATGCACGTTGATCATTCACCTTTGATTCAGATTGCTTTATTATTCTTTCCTCTGGTAATAATTTATTTTTTACAAAATTCACAATGAATTTGACATAGCTGAAAGTAATTGAATAGTCACCTCGTCTTCTGTCAATTTCCCTCATGCTTGTTTTAATTAAGTTAGAATTCCTTTGAAGATGGCAAAAAATTCCTGTATATTCAATCCCTCTATCATGGTTAGGTTTCTCAATTTTTTCTGAAGATTGACTCTTGAGGCCAATCCTTGCTTTCTGTATATTACTTTCAACATGTCTATCACATTCTTCACTGAATTCTTCTCCATAATAATGTCGAGAACATTATCCGAAACCAACTGAATTATAACGTCTCTCATGCGAGCATCTTTGACTTCACTGCTGATTCCTCGCCCTTACTCTTTTCATCATCGGACTTCACGCAATCCAGAATGTCAAGCACTCCATGTCTCTCAAGGCACGTTTTCAATCGCACAAGCCACTTCCAAAAATTTCCAGTATCATCAAACTGTTTTAACATACACTGACACAACAGACTCCATAATTCTGTGTAAACCAACAACTACTATTGTAGACAACCTCAAAACTAAAAGACTTTATGTAAAATAATACTTGTTCACAAGTTCTCTTCGGTACCGCTGGGCCCATAACCTGTTGAACAACTTCCAGTAACTTAACATTTTATTCATTAAGTAATACATACAAGTTAACACCAACAACAACACTTCAAAAGATTACTGAGCATCATACATAACTATTCAATACAAAGATAACACACACCAAGTGGTAAAAATATGTCCAAAGCAGAATTGCCAACTGTGTAAACAGTAACAATTTTTACCTCTCAGAACACATAAGAAACACACATGAAAAGCAGAAACATGTTGTCAGGCCCGCAACGATTCTTAAAAGATATTTGTAATCAGACACCATTTCCGCATACAGTGGTTTGCAAAAAAGTCATTTTCGCCAATGCTCAGTACAGCACACTATGACCTAACTAAGCACTACCACACTGCACGAATACTCCAAATTAACCTAGTTATTTAAGCATTTTTCTAATGATTGTGTCTAAAATGTGTGACCATAATTTAATTACCTAATAAAGTTGGCATAACTGCAATTTGATGGGCAGTAAAAAATAAAAAATGTAAACATCTTGTGACAATGTGCTAAAGTGGTGATCTGAGAGCATACAGCAAGCATCAAAGGTCAATGTCTTCCAGCAATGGAATGCAAACTGAACATTTGACTCCCAAGTATTTTCACTGTCACAAAGTAATGATGTTCTTACTATGACGAAAAATACTTCTATATCTACAGTAAAATCTAGATTTTCCATGTTAATTGTGACCAGGTTTACCTCAGAAGACTGAAAACTATGACAGTAAAGTGGGTTGATTAAAAACATTAAAATTACAGTTTGTCACAGCACTTATGTAGGATAATTTAAAGTCAAGACACGATACAGTATATTCTACTAGGTAAGTAATAAGTACAAAGGCTAGAAAACAAGTAATATCATACTTTAAGCTTAGTCAAAATTTTAATGAAAAGTAATTAAACTAAATTTTATTTCTAGACGTCACTTCAAATAAGTCAGAAACTCTGATAACTGGGATTCTAAACACTGAAGGTTCTATTGTATAAGCTAACTGAATTAAGATCACCCACACTCTTAACATCATACTAAATGTAAAAAAAACTAAACTTTATTCTTATTTTAAAGACTAGTGCAAATGCAGCATACTTAACAGTGAGTCAAATATGCTAAAGCCAGACAACCAATATTAAATATTAAATGTTTACGTAAGTTTTAAAGGACATTATCTATCACCAAAAATAATGCACAACGTAACTCACCTCCACCAATAACTACACATGACACACTGTTGTACAGACTGGGATCACCTACTGTCATATCTTTGATACGTTTTTTCTGTGCAAGCTTACTGCGATTGAACCAGATGGAAACCACATTTTCTTCCACTTCAACTCGAAAAGAATGCAAGCAATCCAATCCTGGACCGTCTTCAATATCACCTAAAAAATAATGTTTTATCAACATATGTTCAAAATAATTTAAATTATGTTATTTTTACTACGCAACAGATGGATTATTAATTTCTAGCAGCAATTTACACGGACACAAAAGATAATTACACAAGTACTGCAGTAAAGTTGAACATTAAACTGATTACATGATATGTTCAGCCAAAAAATTTTACAGATAAATTTAATTCCGAAAAACAGAAGTGCACTAAACAAAAACGGTTAAATAGCACTAATGAGAAATAATATTTAAAAAAGCACATTTAAGCTGTTTCTCACAGAAATCTACACTTAGTTTTCATATTTTCTCAGCTACACACACATAGGAATGAATTGTTTAAATGACATTAAGGATGTTAGTTAATAAAACTAACTATACATTGAGATGTTTGGACTGTGTTGTTGGCAACAGAGCTAGAATAACAAGGACGAGAGGAGCAAGATGGCAATGGACGAGGAGGGCAAGATGTAATGTAAGTGTGATATATGAAGAAAGAAAGATGTGACAATAAAGAACATAAGAAACTGGCAACGAGGATGGAATGAGCAAGATCGAATCAGGATGGTGTTATAAACGTACTGTTTTTAAGATTAGTGAAGTGACTGTAAGTAAATATACCGGTTGGTGCAGTGAAAGTAAACATGGCTCTTATCGGCCATCTTGGAGAATTCGACCCTGATGTCGAGGACTTCGGTTCTTATATGAAACGTACAAAACAATTCTTCATTGTAAACGAAGTGAAAGGTCAAGCCAAGGTACCTTTATTTATCACACTTTTAGGGGCCAAGACTTACGCGATTTTTAAGAGTGTAATAGTGCCTGAAGACCCGACCACCAAAAGTTTTGACGAGCTTTAGCAGGCTTTAAACAAACATATTTCCCAAGCAAAAAATGTGACTGTGTAGCGTTTTAAATTTCATAAGAGGAGCCAAAAATCAGGTGAAACAGTAGCTGAGTATGAGGCGGAACTTAAAAATCTAGCCAAATCATGTGAGTTCGGACAGTTCTTACCTGAGGCCCTGAGGGATCAATTAGTATGTGGGTTGATATTTGAAAGTACCCAGCATAACATCATTTGCAAACCTAACCTCACTTTTGATAAGGCATGTGAGATAGCAAACTGTATGGAAATAATAGCTAAGGAAACAAAACATTTTCAACCAGCACCACATACCAGCCAGTCAGACTCATCATCAAGTATAAACAAATTATTAAGGCATAAAGGTAGTAGAAACGACAGACCAAGAGATGACAGAGCTAAAACACTGCTCCGGCAGGGAAGATATAAGTCACCATCCACAGTAGATGAACCTTCGCCAACTAGGTCGTCGGTAGTACGTTTTCGCTGTGGATGCAAGCATAATCCAGCAACGTGGATAGCACAACAATGGAAGTGCTATAATAGTTCAAAAATGGGTCATGCAGCTCAGGGTTGTCGAAATAAAAGGATACACGAGGTAGACGATGTCTCAAATGACGAGGCAACAACAGAACTTAAGTCATTGCATCTATACCACATTGGAGAGGTTGCCAGCAATACATCAGTGCACATTAGTAAAGCAAGTAAACCCATGACTGCTGTAATTTCTGTGGAGGGGCAGAGACTGAAAACAGAAATTGACAGTGGGGTGTGTATATCCGTGATACCAGTAACAGCATATAATGACTATTTTTCTCGTATTAAATTACAGCGTTGTGATTTAAAATTAAAAACAGTGTTTGACTCCCGGATTGAAGTGCTAGGGCAAATTTGTGTGAATGTAGTAGGGCAGTTAGATAACCAGCATCAGCTGCCTCTTATGGTGATCAAAGGAAGGAGCAACATAGTACCTCTCCTAGGAAGATATTGGCTTGACGTTATCATACCGAGCTGGAGAACAATCGTAAGTGGGAGTGCGTTTAGCATCATAGGTAATAGTATAGATGACCATATTAGTCTAGCAAAAAAGGACTTGTGCACCAAGATTTTTAGGGCTGTTCGACAAAGATAACACTGAGTGCATCAAGAACTTTAAGGCTAACATTCACGTCAAGGAAGATGCAGTGCCCATCTTCCACAAAGCATATGAGCCACCATATGCACTGAGAGAGTAGATGGGACAGCATTTACAAGAGCTACAGAATGCAAGTACATAGATTTAGGGGAGTTTGGCACATGGGACCTGGGATCGGATCGTCGGATCCGCGGATGACGTCACCGCCGCCATCTTGGATGACGTCACAGCCGCCATCTTGGATGGCGTCACCGACAGCCATCTTTGATGACATCACTTTCAAAATTTTCCAAAATTCCAGAAATTTCAAAAAATTTAAAAATTTAAAAATCATTAAATTTTATGCCCGCCATCTTGTTTCAGCATCCATCTTGTTCGCAATACCTAACGACAATTGTTCTGCTTAAATAGAGGTAACCTTCTTAAAGGGGTTTCCTCCGAGTCTTCCGAAATTTTTTCTAATTCGCATTCCTACCAACCCCCACATATACCTCACAGTGTAAAAACTTATTTCTAGTCAAAATATGTTAAGTAATTTACATTACCGCAGCTGAACGAAGTCCCCCCACCTTTCCCCATGCTAATAACCTAAACCCGACTCGTATCTTAGCAATCCCTGAAATATTACCATAAAATCCGATAAAATAAATTATAGGGGTTTTCACCGAGTCTTCTGAAAATTTTTTCTAATTTTCATTCCAACCTAACCTCACTTTCACCTCATAACATAAAACATCTCGTTAACAAATTTAATTTAAGTAATTAACTATATCACACATACGCGACCTCCCCCTCCACACCCCCTAGCTATTCCCGAACTATTACCATAAAATCCAATAAAACAAGTATATGAGTTTTCTGCGAGTTTTCCGAAAACTTTTCGATTTCACATTTCTACCACCCCCCACTCATACCTCATACTGAAAATATTTTTTTTTTAGATTAAATTAAAATAACCAACAATATATGCCTAGGTGGGGCTTCCTTAGTGCCCCTCCATACTTTACACTCAAGTCACTGACAGACACCTCCCCCTCCCCTCATCATCACCAACCTGTTTTGACCTTCTTCACCTTTCTTCCCAAGTCACTACATGCATGCTAATCACGTATCCATCACGTGGCACTCC
>PNEQ01095567.1:43608-66176 GCA_003012365.1 Medauroidea extradentata | reverse complement strand
AAGTTGTACAGTATCGTCGCAAATGACCTTGGTGGCGACGAGATGTAAAGCCCATTCACCTCACATACCACCAAGTTAGCCGGGAAGGGACTCTTCCTATTCCTTTTCGACAGAAGAGGAGTGTGGAGAGAGCAGAGGAAATAGAAGAGGGTCGTTATGGGTCATCCCCACTCCGCGTCAACTGAGAGCAGGAAAAGGAAGGGAAGTGGAATGTTTCTCAAACCTGCCACCACGCTTGGTGGAAAAACAGCAACTTTTACACGCTCGTGGGCCGTCAGGCTTCAAGCAGGCGAGCGGCTTAAAAGCAAATATTACTAACAGTATGTGTATGTGTGTGTGTGAGAGACACGTGCTACATCTTCATCTTAAAACCTCAAAAATAAGTTAATTGTACGGAAAAATTAGACATTTAAAACCATTTTTCTAATCGTATATTATCTCAGAGAAAAAATTGCTTCCTCTGTTTACATATAGAGTATTTTTGAGGTTCTCTATCGAAAGTATTTAGGCTGAATAATACGTCCACTTAAGTTAAAGTTTCATATGGTTATTAACTTAATATTATTGTCCCATGAAATCATGAATTATATTAAATGTATAAAATACAATTATGTATAAAATGTTATAAAAATTTGATTGACATGAACATTTGTGCTTACTTTTGAATACATGTGAATATTAAATGTATTTATGAAAACATTCAGTTGCTATTTAGGACAAGCCAAACAGATTAATACGATATCTGTATAAATGAAGTAACTTCCCTCATCCCCAAATTAAGTTATGTGTAATGTACGAGTACAGCTGTCTAGTATTACTATAAAACTGTTAAAATAATTGTATGCATTTCATGTTTTAATCAGTAAATTTATTGTATTGCCTGTTTTTCAAAAGCGTTGGCTTATAGAGGCAAATAGTTTATTAATAAAAACCAACTGTCACATGTTTATTTTAGGCACTAGCATCGTTTAATCACAGTTTGCACAAATATTTTAGATGTACACGAACCTCGTACTAGCTTGGAATTCTAACCGTAGAGCGGTGCAAAGTTGTACTAGCATTTAATTCCTATTTTGTTGAAGAGCAATCCGAAGGTTTGAAAGTGTTCTTAGTGAAGTGCATGAGAAATAAATTTGGTCATCCTGAATCATCTCACTTTAGTCCTGTTGTTAGAGCGAAATTCACAAATATATTTACTGCCAAAATAGTCAGAAAAACACTCATGGATATAGAAGTTAAGTTATTTGATTGTACGACAGTTTTTGAAGAGGTCGTACGTACTGTTTCTAAACAAATAAAAGTCAGTAGACGTGTACCGGAATCCTCATTGGCCAAATCAAAATGTATCACACGAAGTAAAATTATCGGAACCTAAATTAATTAGGAACCTCATGGGATGGGTTTCCACAAGTTGTGTCTTGTGAGAATGCGCAATTTTGTCCACAAATGTGCAATTTGTACTGACTTTATTCCTGAAAATCCCCTCGGGAGATATCGTTTGATTTACATCTCCCAGTACTAATGGTACCTCCATCGAGATATGCAGTTATATAAGCCCATTCTACTTAAAACGTATCTACACCGGTATATCGCTACTTAATGTGCTTTATTTCCTCTAAGCTTATGTGAATGAGGCTGTACAGAGTTCAGTCTGTAAAGTAAAAACGGACCAATGCAGAAAAATTGTATTTCGCTACCGTTTTGATCTAGAGTAGACATTAATGGCTAACATATGAAACTAGTCTTCATGTTGTTGGGAGAGACTCTCGATCTTCGGGTAACGTCAGCACTCATTACGTAACTGTTGCCAAAGTCTATAAATGAAGTTCTGTGGAGCGTAGAGTACTGCGGAAACTGCAGTCTATGACAGCCTTACTTATAACCGCCCAATACTTGAATCCTGTAAGTACACTATAAGAAATTGTTAAGACCTGTATCAAAATTTGTTCTGTATATCACTGCTGAAAACACGCATATTGGGAAGCATTTTTCTATGTATTTATGGTACGTATCCAATCAAAGTATACGAAAATGTAGTACGTATAAGAAATACGTCAACTTTGTGTGTGAATGATATAATATTGTATGGCAAAATTCACAAACTAGGCTACGTATATGCTAATTGCTTCGTACATAGGAAATCTACAAAACTATTTTCTACTGTGTAAGCAGTGTGGCTTAAGAGCTCTGCCTATTACTGTAAGAAATTGTGTGGACCTGTACCAAACGTGCGTGTAAGGAGTGCTTAACGTGTATGTGGCCAAGAAAATCCCCGTGGAGTTATGATTTTTATCACGTACAAGTACACGAACAAGTAGCACGCATAAGGAAAGTGCCTACTTTGCAAGAGAGAGAGAGAGAGAGAGAGAGAGAGAGAGAGAGAGAGAGAGAGAGAGAGAGAGAGAGAGAGAGAGATAGATTTGGTCAGCGCTTAACATTGAGGTCTTGAGCGCTAATGAAGCGTAACATTATGAGAGTATGGAGCAGTGCCGGAATGAAAGGGCGGGGGAAATGGGAGAGCCCCGAGAATACCTGCCGACCAGCGGCATCGTCTGGCACAATCCCCCCTCCCCCGGAAACTAACCCGGATCGCCTTGGTGGGAGGCAAATGGTCTGACGACTCGGCCACCGCCTTCCCAACTTTGCACGAGAATGATACAATATTGTATGGTAAAATTCGCGTACTGTGTACATGCGTTTACATCGATTTAATACGTAGAAAATTTATCAAACGTTTTTTACTGGGCAGCCACAGGGTTAAAATGGGGAATCAACGTTACAACAAATAATTTCTCAATGTACCAAATTTGAATGCTAAATATTTTTAAAGTGTTCTACGTACAATTTATATTGCGGTAGAAAGGGGTAAAAATATTCGTTAATTTTCGTGATACAGGTCTTTAAAACTACATTGTACATAAATATAACTAATGTTGATAGAGTTCCTCATATCACAGTATTAGTCTAGACATTTCATTTAGAGTACTTACTTGATGCGTTATCTTTACGACAGAATCATTGAGCTCACTCGCTGGAGTAGGGTAGGTTATTTCGGTCACGTGACCAGGTTTAGTCGCTTACCACGATTTTATGAACGCCTTTGATGATATTCATGATATTAAGATGGCGGGAACAAAAAAAAAACATACACATCTTATACCTGTCAAATATTTTGTTAAATACAACGCTTACGGTATATTATTTACGTGTTAATTTTATACAATATCCGTTCTGTTTCTTCGATGTTTCAAACACGGCACATTCCGTTTCACTTCGTTGTCGTTTTGGTTATGTGTGCTGTTTATAATTTTGTTTTCGAGCTATATGGCGACTTTAGTCTGGCAGGGTACGTGAGGAGTTGATCAGGTTAACATTCGAGCACGGGTAAATTTCACTCTGGTTACGTTTTGAACACCTTAAACTGAGAGTTCGGCTGACTAACCCTACTCCCGTGAGCCTTCGAAAGCGCCTATTGAGTCCCCATTTGAACTCCATGATTGAAAGCCTGCTAGCTCGACGAAAGAGAGGTCATCACAGACGGAACCATTGGCTCGAACAGTCAGGAAACTGGGAAGGTAGCATCAATGACCTGCAGTTAGGAACAATACCTGCATCCGCCTGGGGTTCTGTCGGAAAACCACGTTTAAACCGAAATCAGGATGGTTGGATCGGGAATCAAGCCCGGGACTTCCCAAATGCGGGTCCAGTGTTTTACCACTGCGCCATCTTTCTCGGTTTCAGCCCTCTGCCAGAGGGACTATGTTATTGCTAGAACCAGTGATTTTTGGCGAAAATAATTTTGCAACAACTTGTTTCAATGCCTTACGTGCACACCTGCAACTCTGGTTCGTGGTTATTGGCAGAATATAATGGGGCAGAGGCGTGGCTCATTTTACTGCACCAACCAGAACAATGTTACCGCGACACCACATGTCTGTGATTTGCGGGTAAAATCTTGAGACGCCGAAAGTTAAAAACTTCCAATCACTGACCATGAAGCTGAGAAACAGTTGTTCACATAAGGCATTGAAACAAATTGTTGCAGAATTCGATTCACCAAAAATCACTGGCTCTAGTTATTGCACTAGAGATAATGATTTATAGTGGGGAAAATTTTACTATTTGTTAGGCTTCGATGCAATGTATTCAGTTCGTCCCTTTCATCGATGTCGATGGTCGGCGGGTTTTCTCGGGGATATCCCCTCCTTCCTTCATTCCAGCGCTGCTCCATACTCACCTCATGTCACTCATCACCAGCCCTAAAGACGTCGAAGTTAGGTGACCAAAGTCTCTCACCGACACTCACCTTCCCTTTTATTTCGGTATTGGTGGGTCTCTACTTGACTGGGCCAATGCTGACTCATGTGCGCTACGACTGAACGTCCGTGATTCGTTTGTAAACAGCTAAACTATGCCACATAACTGTCGTCCAATCATACGAAATGCAGGAAGTTACACTGGCTTGGAGAATACTCTGGCAGAAAAGATTCTCGCGATTTTCCACCATATAATATTATCACTAACCAAAATTTATGCTCACGTGGATGTGCATATCTCAGTTAATCTGTAAAGTGTGTACCGATCAAATCTTTTTTTCCGTTTGAAAACCCACAGAAACACTAGCTATTTTCCATTTACATTTGAAACTTTCAGCAAAATTTAAAAAAAATTTGTATGGATACTCAGTGAATATGCCAATGACCAAATTAGTTTTCCCATTGCATGTGTCGAAAAAAAATGCTAAAGAGGCTATGACGTGGAAAACAATGACATTGCAACACCATGTTCAACATCCTGTCACATCGTTTGCATAAATCCACAGTTAGGTTTACTAATACTCCACCTTTTCCTCTTACTTAAACCTTTAATTTGTTATTTTTATTTATTTATAATTCTTAACTAGAGTATGACACCGACATACAGACGGCTTAGCCGTGATAGAACCCGGAAAGGGGAAGTTTCGAAAATACCCTAAGCGGACTCAATTGTAAAGTTCGCCAGAAATTCTGGAGACAATGTGAGAGATGTAAACAAAGAAACGCCACTCACTTTGCGTTTCACAAAGTACCTGACACCGACCGCTTGATGGCGCGCACCAGACCCAGGGAAAGTACGACGCCAATTATCTGAAATAAAAAAAAAATCACAATAACAATAACAAATGAACATGCTAATTTCTTCTTGTGCATGCGTCCAAGTATAATTTTTCTGTCAGTCAGGAGCTGTCATTTTCCAGCTCAGTAAGAAAGACGCGAAACAAACTATGTGGATTTACTTAATGCAAGATGAGTGGGACGAATTGCCGTTAAATTTGTGTGGTGATTGGTTATATATGCGTGTACATACATACACACACATAGTTTGTCTTGAGTCTGATTGAGTCTGAGAAGTGAATACAGTGACAGTAATGCTACCTTGGATGGCGACATTAAATATATATATATATATATAAATATATATATATATATATATATATATATATATATACACATATATACATATATACTGAGTCTGAGAAGCGAATATAGTGAGAGTAATGCTGCCTTGGATACACACACACACACACACACACACACACACACACACATATATATATATATATATATATATATATATATATATATATATATATACATACTGAGTCTGAGAGGTGACTATAGTGTATAATGAGAGTAATGCTACCTTGGAAAAAAAAAAAATATATATATATATAATGCACCGAAGTTTCCTTTGGCCAGCGGGTTTTCTCGGGGAACTACCGGTTTCCCTCGCCTCTCTCATTCCGTCGCTGCTCCGCAGTTCTCTCATCACCTCATACATTCTTTGGGCCGAACGGGCGACAGACACGTCTCGCTAGCCGACCCAACTTTCATCCCGGATTTCTCTTACACACAGTGTGACACTACCCGAAGGCGGGAACACAGTGAATTTTTTTCATTTTCTTGAAGCTCCGACACACAGACAAGTGTATAAACAAATAATAATTATCTAAACGAAAAAATTAATATACCATGTTTTTAATACGGTTTAAAAAGTATTTAATAATTTATCCAACGGAAGTACTTGTAAGATTTAAAACGACGAACGTGGAGCGCATGCTTCGCATAATAGATGCATGGATAATTCATTTAAGTGACTAACAATTGTACTGCACTGCTAATGATGTGCATTGTTGTGAGTTTTTTCAACGGGTACTCTCTACACTCGTTACTATTACCTTTTGCTTACGCCCCACGTTTTAAGGTTTCAACCTTACAAGTGTTGCCACATTGTGAGCTAAAGATGTACAACAATTTCCACTATAACGTTCGTCTCCACTTTAGTCCAGGATTCGCTTGGTGTGCTCATTATGAAAGGCTCAGATTTGTATTGGTTTAAGTAAGTTAAAATAGTTTTCTCACGTGCAAAGTGCTGTCCGATCTTACACTACTCAAAAGGAATTCTGAAATTCAGTTAGGAAAGAACTATTTCTGACAAAGTATTCTCTTGAAAAATGTGTATTATATGAATAAAACGACACTACTAAATATTTGTGACTTACACCACTTTGAATCTCAAACCCTCATACTCATACATACATAAATACATACATACATGCATACATATGTAAAATGCATAATTATATAAAATAAATGCATAGAGATCACTGTGACGGGTGCAGCGGTAGTGTATTTGTCGGACCACTTGCCCCCGCCACGATGATCCGGGTTCTTTTCTTGGCAGGGTTGGGCCCTATATGGGAAACTTGGTGAGTTTTGCAGTTGGTCTGCGTGTTTCCTCAGGATACTCCTGTTTCCTCCACCCGACACATTCCATCTTCTCTCCATCATGGCTTCGTATAATGCCATCCCTCAGGGTTCGGCACACGTCTATGGAGGCCAGGTTCAGAAGTATTGTCAAATCTGAAGGTTATGATCCGCCCTCGGGTGCACTCTGGAAAGTTTATTTTTTATTGGTTTCTCACCATGATGAGGGCGACACCTAGGGCGAGTCCACCGAGCAAGGCGCCGGAGAACTTGATGAACTCCTTCAGCTTGTTGCTGCAACCCGTCTGGAAGAGGCTGTTGTAGGTTGTCGTGGTGCAGGCTCCCGGGGTATAGTTGTCGCAGCACGAGTCGGGTAGGTTCGGTGTGCCGTAGTCACTAGGACCTTCCACGCCACAGCATCTCAGCTAGGTGCGAAAAACCATCCGGCATTATGGTCATGATCTTTCATTTATTTAAAACAATTGCAAATAACTCGAATACTTTTTTAACCAAATGCTTTGAAAAAATTTGAGACTGTGTACAGTCATACGATACACAAGTTCGCCAGATCGTTTTTTAAATAAAGTACCGTTTGCTAGCAAAAATTATTTTTCTTCATTTTGGCTTATTTTGACAACAAAACGTGATATTTCAGGGGGAAAAATCTGAAAATCCGTTTGGTGTATTGCAAAAGAAAAAATTCAGATACAAACGGTGGTATATAAGTGTTAAAGCTGTAAGAAAGAATTTGTGATATATGTATTAATTTGTATTAAAAAAAATATATTTTCGAAACCACTGCAAAACTAAAGAGCGAGGTCTTAAGAGCACTGCATACCGCACAGCCCATGTTAAATTATATTAAGTGCGTCTAGTCACGTGTTGACCCTACATCATATGCATTCTGACTATTTTGTTCATCTCAGTGAGGTACATATTGCTATAGTTTCATTTAGGGCGTTTTTAAACACCCGAAAAATATGAAGACATAAGTATGTTCACAATCAATAAACGCTTGAAATTATCATTTCGTTATTTTCTCGTACATTTATAATCTTGTAGGTCTCATCTTCTCACTGCAACCTTCTCACAGCGATGTCAATACAATAAAAATTACTGAACACCGACAAATATAATTTCTCCGATTAGCAGTGACCTTCGAGTTCCTATCTATATGTACAATCAATTCATTACAGCAAGTTGTGATCATTATATTTTTTCGAAACTTCTTGATGCGCTTTAGATTTACATATCTACGAACACGAAACACGTCCAACGATATTTATATAAGTTTAAAATTTTGGTGTGCTTGTTAGAAACTTTTGGAACTTCAAAAAGGCTGTAAAAAAACTTTTATCAGGTTGCCGTATCTGGGAAAATACCGACCGGATTCGAAAATATATGAACACACAATATACTTAGACATATTTCCTACAAATAAAATTTTATGGCCACCGCTTGAATTCCGGCAGGAAAATGATGCAATGTAAAGAAATGTACGTCAGTTGAGTGGCTTGTGTGTATAGATGATACTATATGGCATAAGGTCAGCAGCACCCTTAGCGCTTCATGGATTCTGTCGTGTGCTTCACACAAGCACACAAACACAGAGTTTGCTAGCGGCTAGATAGGCTACTTATGCCATATACAAAATTGAATACTTTAGCTTCTGGCTTTACGTTTAATTTACTTGTAAATATTCGTCGATACGCAATGCAAGCGTGAAGTTAAAGTAACAAAAGTTTAGAACGATCGATACTTATTTTTCGTAACGGAATCATTCAACTTTAAAAATAATTATATAAAAACTATGCAAAGCATATCACGCAAAAATTCGGGAAATATGACCCAATTATTAAAACTCTTGTCGTATTTGAAAATATTTTGTAGAAAAGAATTGCTGCCATCTATTCATAAAACTTACCGTTTATCTATAATGCTTCACGAACGCTCGAATTAATAGACAAGGTTTTCCTTTTTTATGAAATCCCAGCACTGCATAGAAAAACAACGCTTAGTAATAAACTATTTTCATAAATATATATCGCTATATTTTTTATTGGTTATCGGTAAACGGCCATGTGAACTTTGACTTCAGGTTATCTGATTTCAAAAATGTTAAGTAAAGAATTATGCTTTGCCGACTTCATTGAGTACAAGTGTTTAGGTCAAATGCTAAAGTTATCAAATATGCGCTATGTAGCTGTCTTTAGGTATATGGGTTTCTATGATACTAAGTAGTCGTAAATATGCTTAGAGACTAGTGCCGGACATTTTTTCACTCAAAATACAAAAGCTAGAGTGCAAGAAATAACCTAGTGGCATCTGGTGTAACTATTTAATGTATTGGTAAACATTATATAAATAAATTTAGTTATTTTGCTTAAAATAAGAATTGTTACTGCTGTTCATATTTAACGTAATAAAATTATTGTCATGTAATTTTGACTATGTTAAAAAAAACATGTGCTTTATAAAGAAATGTTATATTATAAGCATATATCTGAAATCAGTTATACGTTTTGTTGTATTTTCTGTTGGTTTAGCATGACAAGAACATCAATTCTCACGAAATTGCTCAAGTTGTACGGTATTTGTTTTTACTCTATATAGTAGGGTTTAACGTCTCGTCTACGTCACCAGTAGAGACAGGAACAATGATTCAGAGATTAAGGAACAGAAAGAGAAGCTTCCGTTGTCTTTATAAAGAAATCATCTTAGACTTCACCTGGAGTGATTTTTGAAAGCCATGGAAAACAGAACCGGGAATCAGACCCAGGTACTCCCGAATGTGAGTCCGGTGTCTGGAGTTTTCTTTCATGCTGTAACGTGTGCGTGCGTCGTATTGAAATAAATAATTAGCACGCTGTTTATCGTCGGCAGCCAAATTGACATCGCAACTGATAATAACTAGCTACTTTTCAACAACATCGCAACATTTCGTACTTGAACAAGTCTTTCTAAAATAACATCGTTTCATGATAAATATCGTACAAGGAGGATACGCGAGATGTAGTCTGAATGCAGATTTATTACTGGGCGCACGTGGGTATCTGCACACCCCGATGTATGACTTGAAATAAGGCCCTACAATTGAGAAGCGCAGGATGATAAAGTCGGGAGAAACGGGTGATCCCGAATAAAACCCGCCGGCCAGCGACATTGTCCGGCACGATTTACACATGCGAAAATCCAGGGATCGGCCCCGCCGGGAATCGAGTCCGGATTGCCTTGGTGGGAGGCGAGTGGTCTGACCACTCGATTGCCCACAGTCCCGTAATAATGATTATGCACATAAATTTAAGAGAATCTCGCCTTTGATTAGCCGAAGAAAACAACGAGTCAGCTAACAGCAAAACATTTTTAAATTCTTAACAGAAGATGCTTGCAAACTAATGCCAACATATTATCAATCTAGGCACTCCAAGAAGAATACAACAGTTTATTACAGTTTTTCTAAATTCTCCATATGCCTAATGAGAACGAGCGGAACAAATGTTTCAGCAGAATGTGTGGTGAGAAACAAAATCATCTACGATGGCCTTTCGTATTTCGCTAACAGTGTTGTACTTCTACAAAAATATTCTGGGAAACTTTCTGTTAACAACCTATTATGTGTCACTTCAAACAATTGTAAAATGTGCAAGTTAATTACTGTAAGTTTAAAATATGTACAAAACTTATAGTAAATATAGGTACACTAAGTATTAAACATAGGCTACATACGCATTTATGCATTTCAAAGTATTTCCTGTAAAGCTTTTCAATAATTGCTCGTAGTCTTAAAAAATCATTTTGGACGCTAGTTCCTAAAGTATTTTATCGTAAAAGTATATTTTTTCCTATATAATCAACCTTCCTGGAGTCGTCGCCAGTTATTGACTGTATTTTTTAAATTCTTGCTGCAGTTAAATAATCTTAAAAATTGAATTACTCGTACGTTAACTACGTATACTGCTCAGTTTTTGTAAACCATTTCAATCTATAAGAATCATGGGTAGGTAGGCAATTGACTAAGTAAATGCCCATAAAACAAAAGTATTGAAAATACGTATAATTTTTGGGGGAAGTCTGCTTGTATTAAATTGTGAATTAATTTGTACGTTTATGCTACGTCTCAGCTACTTCGTTATCAGAAACAAATTGTCCCTTCGACGGTTACTGGTTGCATAGAGTAATGATTTCATAGAAACATGTAGAAATTATTATCCAAGAACAATACTTTAAGCATTTTTATATGTTTATATATTTACCAAATATTGTACAAGGATAATATAGGAAACTCATCTGAAAAACACGAGACGGTTTATTTGGTTCCAGCTCCGGCCGACAGGAGCGCTGTTCCTTCTGTAGTAGCACATTGTTCTATGAATAGTTCAAGTTTTGTATATTGTTTGTATAAATTGAAATGTAATTATGATTTTAAGATGTAGACATACTCTGTTTGATATTATTTTCATAAGTTAAAATTTAAAATATTAATAAACACTTTCTCATACCATTAGCCTAAGAGAAAATGCGTCGGTAAATTTGTAAACACCATAGAACATAGAGACATAAGAATGTGAATTTTGCTAGTGTTTCCAGCTCTCGCCGTCGATAACACGTCTCGCGCTTTAACAATGCTAAATAGCTGGAGTTTCCCATATTGTCCTTTACTACATTTGTATTTACTGAAATCAATATACATCTTTTTTTTTTGCGCGTAATTACCTACAACTACTAGCACTGAACGAAAAGCAGACTCGAAAAATTCTACCTACATTTTTGAAGAAACGTGAAAATCTGCTCCATAAGAATAGAATAGGGAATTTTTTGTTTCTTAACCCAAGCCGTACTTTATTGGCTCAGAGTCTATCGATTAATGACAAAGTGAAACTTCTGAATACGTAATTAGTGACAGTGACATAAACGATTTAAGTACACTTCTATGACTGACAGTATTTGATTTTAATTTCTCACGGCCGAAACGATTAAATTTTCGGAAGCAGCTGCGCAGTAAAAAAATACATCGCCGATAAACGTTAATCCAATTTACAAGCTATTCATCCTAAAATATTTTAGTATTTTACCTTAATGTTCAATAAAAAGAAAATATTAACAATTGACAAAGGAACAAGCTTATTTGAGCCAAGAATATATAGCTATCCACTGACAGCAAAACATTTTTTTCTTCATGAAGGTTTTATTGACACAACATGTGGGCGGTTTCAAATCAAATTCATGTTTTGTTACATGAGCAAAATTGGATACACGGTAATTTAATTTATTTTAGTGAAAATTTTTCAAAAACATCTACGCTTTTTTTTCAGCAATCGACAAAGTTGTGTTACGTTCGGTGAAAACAAATATTCCAGTGAGAGGAAGTAGTTATAATTAATAAGTAAATAGTTACATTTCAATTAAACTTACAGAACTCTGAATGGCATCCACATGCTTCTTCACACTAGCATCGTTGTGGTAGTTGTTGATTGCAGTACGTAAGTCGTCAGACAACACACCGCTTATCTGATCCATGAATACGAACGCAACGATTGCTATTGCGATTCCGGCCAACAAGATGACGAGAAGGCAAATAGCGAACTGAAACAGAAACAACAACGATAGAAAATAGAGAAAATAGTCAAGCTCATTACATAATCATAAAAAAATATGTAGCATTAACATGGAACCGCCACCATGTTAGATTTATTTAATTTTTGCATAACTTTTATTTTAGATTATTTTTGTACATTAGGCTACGATAGGGTGTCGACAGTTCGAATACAAAATTAATTGAATCAGTTCAATAATCGGTTTATAGGGTCGCAGAAAGCGAATATAAAAAAGCATTATCACCAATTCTAACAAAGATGGCCTACTGTAAGCTGAAAGCACTGTATTCCATTTGTTATATTTAAACTGTAAACAAGTTACATTATACGCCCTACACTTTGAATCGGAATTAGTGAATGTTCACTAATATTCCAGTGGTTTTTCACAAATTTTGGATGGAGCAGTTTAAACTAACTGAATCTATGAAAAACCACCGAGAAATAAGTGGTTATTCAATTATTCCGCTTCATGGTACCAACATTCCAAAAGTAAATCAGTAAAATTTCCCTTATTATTAGTTTTTTAATATTTTTCCCTAATTCAATTAGTTTGAACTTCTCTGCTTAATCCTATCATACAAGTCTACATGTACGTAAACTCTTTGTAGGAAAGGGAAACATTCGTTAATTAATTTTAGGATGAGCCAAACGCGTGTACATTTTACCCACGATTGCAATTTGATCAAAGTTCATTAAACAAACCTGCAGGGAGATATTTGAACCAGGCTGCATACTGAGGTGACAACTACTAGAGATACGTCGTGATACTGTAGACCATAAAGGCAGATAATTACTTTTGGCAGATCATTAAGGGCCAACAATTGTCACGAAAATATTTTTGCACCTCTTTGTTTCAGTGCATTACGTGCATATCTGCAACTCTACTTCGTGGTTATTGGCGTATTGTCTTAGTATAGAAACGTCAGTTTTTCTAACCGTGTCAATCGGAACAAGGTTACTGTGACACCATACGCAAGTGGTTAGCGGGTGGACTAACCCAAGGGATCTGAGAGTTAAAAACATTCAATCGTTGACCACGAAGCAGATCTGCAGATGTGCACTAAGGCATTGAAAGAAGTTGGTGTAAAAATATTATTGCGTATACTATAAGTTCGTACAAATCATTAAACTTGCGATGTTTTCTTCTCACTGTTTATAGTCAAGTCTGGTGGTAATGGACTCGTAGTATTAACATTGTATAATGTTGACCACAATGCAAGACAAAATTAACTATATTGGTTCAATTTCGTTTTAGAAAGAAAAATGTAGTCGTTCATTGCATCAAACATGTATTCAACAAAAGAAAAAGTTCCCGCAGAAATGTGTAAATTTTACTGAAGTTGCCCGGGAAAAAATATTTGAGGTAGCTACAAAGTAGTTTACTGGTATACACCCTACAAAATATATTTTATGATCACCACAAAAATATTTTGCTGTCACCACTAAAACATTGGGGTCACCAAAAACTTATTTTGTAATTACAAGAAAAAAAATTTGGCAGGGAGCTCTTCCCACAAAATTTTTCTCTCATTGTGTGTGAAACAGAGCATAGCAAAAATCCAAGGATCTTTCGAGATTAGTTCATTACAATATGATATTTGAATTCAGGTTGGCACTCACCGTGATCAGCATGCATGTGCTGTCACGAATGGCGCCGCAGCAGCCGAAGAAGGCGATGACGAAGATGATGGATCCCAGCACGATGAGGAAGATGGGCGGCGCGGAGAACTTGCCGTCGAGGAACTTCTGCACCTCGTATATCTGCGCTTGCATCAGTGCCCCCACCACTAGGAGGGCGATGCCACCCAACTGCAACACACCACCGAAGAGTGTAAATAAAGTACATTTTAACAAGTTCTCGTGATTTTTTTTAAGCTTGAAAAAGTTTCCCTCGGGTGATGCTGAATATTTCATTAAGGGGGCGGTTCACCTCAGTTCTCATCGTATTTTATTATTTTTATATTTGTGCCAGATATTATTTTTCTTATTTTAGACATAAATTGTGACTAAATCTTCCTCCTCGGAAATTTTTGTATCTCTTACAGTTTTTGCGTAATGAGTCGTAAACGTCAAAATTTGCACATTACGGTTTTATGCGTGCCACTAAAACCAACTGACATACCAAACCGAAAAAATTCACAGTGTATAACAATGTTGTAGGCTGTGATTTAACACATATAAAACAACAAAATAAATGGTTTTTATCTTTAAAAATAAATTTTTGACTTTTTAAATTTTCATTTCAAAAGTCAGCAATTTTTTTAATACAAAAATGTATTTATTTTGGTTTTTATATATGTCAGGTCATAGCCTACAATATTGTTTTACACTGCGAATTTTTCCGATTTGTTATGTCAGTTGGTTTTAGTGGCGTGCATAAAACTGTTATGTGCAAATTTTTATGTTTACGTTTAATTGCGCAAAAACTATAAGGGATACAAAAGTTTCCTAAGAGGAAGATTTAATCACAATTTATGTCTGAAATAAGAAAAATATCTGAACATTTTTCATTTTCCAATTTAAGTTCCATACTAGTAGAATAATTCAATTTTTGTACGTAATAACACAACTATTATTTCCTTAAGCTTTAACGAATTGTTACACTTTACTACCGCCGTTAAGTTTTTAATAGAAACCACCGGGTGGAAACAAGTAATTTTTCCTATGGATTATTTCATAGCAGTATAAGCAATGGACGTTCATAAATGAACATTGAAAACGCCTTTCAGACATCGCAAACATTTAAGAGTCAATATAGGAAGCCAGATAAGAGAAATCCTAAGAAACAGGTTTTCACCGTCTTTTTGGGAAAATATTTACCCGTTCTAAGGCATCTCTTTCCCGTCATATCTTGTGCCGTGAATGAAGTTAACAAAATTACGACTTCATAAGTAGTTCTCTAGATATGCATAATGTTTACTGTGAACTATCTTTCTTCTGAAGAGCGTCAATTTTTGCTACGGGAAAATTAAAATAAAAAAACTATAAAATTTTGACTTAACGCTTCATTATGCAAAACTGGACAATATATTATGTTTTAGTTACTGGACGAAAATAATATCAGATTTAATGTTTACAATGTGAGCGGTATTAGTTAACACATATATACATGTACAATATTGAACTTATTGCTACATAAGAACCTTAAAGAAACAACGACACCTATGGTGTAAAATTTTCACGCACACTTTCAGCATTCGAAGTAACCCTACCAATTCGTTCACAATTTAGGAACATTTGCGCGAATTTTTTCCACATTTGAGCTTATCTTGTTTCTGGTTCACAGAACATTTCTCCATCATTCTTTATTGCAATCAAAAGTTACTTTTGATGTTCCCATCTGAGGACATTGGCAAAACGTATCGTAGCACCAGTATCAAGCGGTTTATGGGAATACTCTACTGCTGTTAGTATTCCGAATCAAATAACAAGTACATATTCTAAATAACTGCCACTTTTCATTATTAATGTTTATGACAGCGTGGCATATAATTAAAACTGAACACATTAGTTGAAGTTAATATTTTTTATAAGTCAGTATACAAAAGCTAAAAACTTTAATGTCTAAACAGGTTTTCTTGAATTGATAAGATAACATTTTGTCTGAATGTTGAATTCATGGTGAATTATTTGTGACGCCGAAGCTGAATTTTCGTACATTTAACAATGGCACAGTAGAGTTTCCTGAAGGAATTTGTTACTTTCGCAAAATATTCCCACACATTGTTGCGTTAAAAGTATTTAATAGGTTTGCTGTTTTTCAGGTTTTGTATATAGTACCGAAGATTTTAGTTAAGTAATTATTTTGTTATCTATTTATCTATTAAAGTTTCTAAAAATATGTGAACAGGTAAGAAAAAAAATTTTTAGATCTTGTTATTGCGCTGGCAGTGGTAACAGGTTAAGTGAAGGTCTGAAAGCTCAGGAAGCGATAAAAAGTTGAAAGACGTGCGCGGCGATAAGTTTGCCGAGATAAGCGATATCCTCAAAGTAAAGCAAACGAAACAAGCTAGATTTACTGGCTTCGTCCCATTACGTCTCTTAGCACGTCGTCTCCAGGTCAAGCTTTCGTGGTAAACGTCGAGAGTGTATTTTCAGGGAAACACCTGACGCACACTGAATCGCACATTGAACATTTACGGAAAGTCATTGTTGAAGAACCATAAAAATACTCTTCTGAAGTACTCCTACATAGCTAAATCCTGCCTTTGCAGACTGCCGTACTTCAAAATGTACTAACCGGATGTATGCGAAACTCAGAGATAAACGTGCACTCAACTTTGCTATAAACTTTCCAGCAATAAAGTTATATGGTCACGGCTTTAGGCTATGCTCTCTAGTTTCTACTTTTTTAGCGATATTAATTTTTTATGCCTAAACGAAAGCAGATATCAAAAATATATCTGGCTACTTGGTTTACAATCGTTTCTTCCGTGTTGGCAGATTTTTCCAAGGCATTAAATACTATGGTTAAAAAAAATTATGTAAGTAACGAAATTCTGGTTGACTTTTTAGTCGAAACCGTATAATTTCTTGCTTCGAAAAAAAAACGTTATCACGGCAAAAAACAATTTTAAACAAAACTGCCAAACAGATTTTATATTGCTCTCTTATAAGCTTAGAAAAATTACTATCGCAATAACAGTAGAGTGAGTGGGTGAGAGATTTTGGTCATCGAGGTCTTTAGCGCTGGAGAAGGGTGATATGATGTGAGCATGGAGTAACACCGGAATGATTTGGGGGGGGGGCAGGAGATCCGCGAGAAAACCCGCCGACCAACGGCATCGTCCGGCACGATTCCCACATGCGAAAATCCGGGGACCGAGCCCGCCGGAAATCGAAACCGGATCGCCTTGGTGGGAGGCGAATGGTCTGACCATTTGGCCACCGCGGCCCCAATGACAGTACACTGAAAAAATAGTATAGTTGTAGGTAACATACTTGTGTTAAAATAGGGACAACAAAACAGTTTGGTTGTCGGTACTATTCTGAACAGTTCTTTCAACCATCTGTTTTGTAGAAGTTACCATCTGGTGTGTAAAAGCAACAAGGCTCATTGTTTCCTCTACAAAACAGATTGTTGAAGGAACTGTCCAGAGTAGTACCAACAACCAAACTGTTTTGTTGTCCCTATTTTAACACAAGTAGTCTATGGTACCTGCAACTGAACTCGTTTTTCAGTTAAGTTAAAGAGCATTGCCTTAAAGTTCGCTAGTTAAGGGTGTTCAAGTGCGATAAAATCATGATTTTATATTTATATGAAATAGTATTAGGTTTGTAGACGATACTTGTGAGTACAGTTTCCTCTTACGGAACAATTTTAGCTCTCATATTTTTCTCATAACGGTGCGTCAAAGTCAAAATTGGCATTTTCTGCTGCCATGCAAATAGTGAAAATTAATTGACTTACGTAAGTGTAATAATTCACAGTGAAATAACATGCCACGGGCTACGTAATAAAAAATTAAAAAAAAAAAAAAAAAAAATCCCATGAAATATTTTTGTATTAAAAAAATTGCTGAATTTTCAACTTTTTCCTTGTACTTTTGCGAATTAAAAAAAAAATGAAAATATTAAGCTACGGTCTTTCAAATACTTTATTGCATAGCTCATGGGATTTAATATCACAAATAATTATTTGATTCAAGTAGGTCAGTTGGTTTTCGCTATCTGCATGGCAGCAGAACAAGCACATTTTAAATTTGTCGCTCCATTATGAGAAAACTATGACAGCTAAAATTGTTTCATAGGAGGAAACTGTACTCACAAGTTTCGTCTACAAAACTAACACTATTTCATAAAATTTTGATTTTAGCACACTTGAACACCCTTAAGTGCGTGTCTCGTTGTTGCGTTGTGACATTTGATGCGCGCTTCAAGATCACCTTTATTTCTCCATCGCTTTTGAGACTCTAGCGCGCAAGTATGTGGCGCCCTACAAGCTAAACGTGCTTCACGTGTCTGTATGTTCTAAAATATTCTGCAATGTCAGATTTATATAAAAAATATAGTGAAATTTAAAATGATTTTAGTAATTTTATTCCTGGTTAGCGAGAAAAATCTGCTTCAAATATTAATGAAAGTACTGAAACAGGCGTACGTTTACCTATGTAAAGTTACCTAAATGTTGTACCTAGATTGGCATCACTCCCACGCATTTTGGCAGTTTTTGAATGTTTTCTTGTTAACTATGTACGCAGTTTAGCGGCCTCGGTAGGTGGTTAGAGAAAAAACTTGTTTTTACCCTTTAAATATAAACACTGTAGACGCGAAATTACTTATCTCTTTATCAGAGACGGAAGCTATAGTATTAAAGGAAAAACAGTTCACATTAAAGCCCTTCATTACGTATATTTTAAAACCATCTGAAAACTAGGATGCTTATTTCCCACAAATAGATCCAAAAGCCCACATTTTCCTACATTCTATAAAAAATATTTTGTAAATTTACCAGACGTGCGTATAGGAGCGCTAAGAAAGTTGGTATGGTAGAATAGTTTTCCAGACATCCATGGTCACACTCCTAAACCTTTTTATAAAACAGTCAAATGTATACTAAAGTTACCAGACTTGTATTGTAACAAGTGTAAAAGTTAGCATATTTACAAGGCGGAAGTATGGTAACTGTCACATACTGCGTCTGGGATAATAACTTCCTAAACATTTTAGGAAGTTTTTTACAGTGTGTGTTTGATGAACAAAAAATAACCATGTTCGTGTTTAGTATATTGCGCATTGCGACGGCGCAGCATTATATGTACAGACTTGTGTAGGCTTCATTCATGCAGTCTGTACCGTAATGACGCTAATGAACATCTCAGTAAAGGAGAAAATCATTTTTAAAAGAAAACATTTATTTCCAGTCTGAAAATTTTGGTGAACATTTTCAATTTATACCGTCTGCAAAAGACAGTCGCAGGAACACAAAAATAATTAAACTCGAGAAGTATTTTACGAGAAAATGGAAATAAGCAAACACTAGTTAACTATCAGCAAATATTTAATATAGTTTACATATATTTCTGAGAAAAGAAGGAAAAATATATCTCCAGGAAGATCACACCTCAAATGATAGACGAACAACAATGTAAGGTTAGTCAAAATGGCGACTAAACTGGACGATAAGAACAACATCGACTAACACGACGTCTGTAATGGATGTACAAACAAACGTCACTACAGTAAATAACTTAATAACAACACTTTCGACGATAACATGTAGCGGAAAGTATGGGAAGGGGGGGAGAGGGGGTCTGATTCTCTTTCATTTTAGCGTGTTAGCGAGAGCTAAATACACGCAATCTCGTTTGCCACACGTAATACATTTTCTGGTTTTATATATATAAACAGGCATCAGTTAATTATCGGTAGAGACATGAACTTTTCGCGAAAAGAATTTTGCCCCACTTTGTTCCAGTGCCTTGTGTGCACGTCTGCAGTTCTGCTTCATAGATATTGGCAGCGTGCCTTTGAACTGTGACGTTTCTCATTTGACTGTACCAATCACAATAAGGTTACTGTAACACCACACGTCTGTGATTTGCGTGTAAAACCCCTCGACACACGAATGTCAAAACATCCAATCTCTGACCGTGAAGCAAGTCTGCAGACGTGCACACAAAAGACACTGACACAAAGAGAGGCAAATTTCTTTTCGCGAAAAGTTCATGTCTCTAATTATCAGCGTTAGAATGAACTCGACTGCCAGAGGTTAAGATGGCCGCCTTACCAGGGGCTTATGCTCGGAAGTCGACTAGTGGTTTTTAGGACATGGAGAAACTTTTCTTCGCTTGTAACGTCAAATACTGAGAAACCGAACGATAAAACAATCTCTTTGTCCTGAAGAAAACCACTCGGCTTCAAACTCGCATGCGACTGGAAACTCGAGCATTATGCCGGGCGCACATTGGGACGTAGTTGTGTAGGTCCACGTAGCGCAGAGCATTGTAGGAAAAATGCAGACAATATGTTTGGGTAGCGAGCCGCACATTGAGACGCAGCGCAGGTGTAGCGTAGCTCAGCTTAGCTCAGATCTGTGTGCGGTTGATCGGCTCCTCAGGCCGCCGAGCAGTGTACAGAACTTGGACGGTTACAAGACTATTAAAAAAACTGAACAGTGTGCGTGAGTTATGTCGGCTTAGAAATAGCATTCAAAGAACGTTACACCGGTGTATACCCATTTGATGTTCAAAACGTGGTAGATAAATAAGCTTTGGATTCATTAATCGAGATCTACACTTTCTGAAAGTCAATATAGAAAAACTACAAAACAGCAATCCTTTTAGCCAACTTTATGAGCGAACATTTATCCAGAATGATGCATTTGTTAAGCGTAATATCTAGCGTCGTAATTAAATGAACGAGATTTCGGCATCAGAGATTGTTCTTCAGATATACGTTAATCGAGAAAAATGTTTGCTCAGAAAGTTGGCAACATCTATTGTCCAGGATTTTTTTTTTTGCAAATTGGCTTCTAGAAACCTACAATTCTAAATTGAAGCTTCTAGCGCTGTATTAAATACCATGCTCTCTAACGCGTATTTTCTAGTGAACGACAATTGCGAAAGTGTGTGAGTATATGTTTAAAACGGTATAGGTGCGTACAATACACCTTTATCTTTTATATTACGTCATAAAATGACAAGGCCCCCACAGAATGTATCATAGAGACTGGTAGTCGGGCGAGAAGACTGCACACCAGTTCAGTGTATTGCGCCTAGAGACTAGGGTGAGGCGTGATGCCTGTGCTGTCTCGTCCTTAACGCTTCTGAAATTCTGGGTCTCGAACGCGCAAAACACTTTAACTCAGGCGGACACCGTAAGAACACGTCACATAGGATTAACACGAAAAAGCTTATTTAAATAAACAGACATTTGAAAGTAATTACAGCGAAAAGCAATCTGTATAAATCACTTTTTGCTATTTTTTGAGAAAATTATTTTTCAGCGCGATACATTCCTTTACCTTTCACCGAAATCGAAGTAACAACGCTAAGGTATTATAACTGGTTCACTAGAAACGCGCCCATGTTCGCTCACAAAGTTTGCAAAATACACCTTCTGCTATGGCCTTTTTTTATATTCAATTACTCTCAAATTTCTGCAAATTTCTGTAAACATTTGTAGTGTTAACTTTGCGTTATGTCCTTTCAACATATTCAGTCCCCGTCTTCATGTCGAAGGATTCCAGAAGAATCCCCGATATGTATAACTTTGAGTCAGTCATGGCAGTTTTGGTTCAGATCTGAGAATATACAGAATATTGCATAACTACGCCAAGGTGAAATCAAACTAAGACTTCGAAGGTCAAGAGGGTTATTCTGAAGATGAAATTAAATACACGAAACTTCTGTAATACTAAGACAAAGTCCAGTGTAAAAGCAAAGGTCTGTGATTATAAGTGTTTTGGTAAGAAACGCCCTTCAAAGTCACTTGCAAATTCAAAAGGAACAGTTTATTTATGAAGCTGTCCAGAATGTCGTAGATAAAGAGATTAATGTAGGATCTAATCTCCGAACCGTTATTTCGGGCGTCAGTAAGCCAGCTTTATCGCTAAGTGCACAGTTCTTTTCCAGGTAAGCATCAGTTCAATAAATTCCCCTTAAATGCCGTGTTTGACGCATTAGTAATTCACTACAGCGAAATCGATCATGCGTCTCACGAACGATTATTCTTGATATGGTAAAATAAAAAGTGAACAATTTTTTCAGAGCGGTTCGTCCTTTTGAGGTACGACCTATGAAGGTAACGTCTTGACACGGAGGAATAAAATGTGACTCCTTTTTTGTCGCAGCTCTAGTAGTCTTTTAGTGAAAAATTTGTCTTGTTTTGTCTTCGGCTTAGCAAGGTTTCACATCTAAAAATGTGTAGTTGTTATCAGAATTACCTGTATTATAGAAGAAAATATTGAACATACAGATAATGTACATGCAATTATGCATTGAAACACATTTTCAACCTTAAAATTTAGTTTTTCAATCTTTACATGTAAACACACATTGCAGCGATTCTAAAACTTTGTAGGGAAGGAAAGAATAGATTTGGATAGAATGTGTTTACTAAAACAATAACACATAATATAATTTTTCAGACGACTTATATAAACAGTTCCACTCATGTGCCGATGCATTTATAGATGTGAAACACACGCACGCACACACACACACACACACACACACACACACACACACACACACACACACATATATATATATATATATATATATAT